>JAESVK010060314.1:0-20133 GCA_017140935.1 Hamamelis virginiana
CTGCAGCACAACAAAACCAGAAGAAACTAATCTAATCCCGTGGCATGGTAAGAAACCATGCATCACATGGAACCTCGGGACCAAAGCAACCCCAATCACAGACCAGACAAAGCTCCTAAGAACCAAGCACATATATATATTAATATATGTATAAGAAATAAAACAGAAAAAAGAAAAAGAATAGAAATACAGAGAAGAAACGAAGAAGAACACGCGACCCTCAACAAAATATTAAACACAAAAAGACACAGGACCACGCATCAACAAAACAAAAGTTTGCAAGTAGACTGCAAGCCTGCAAGACTCAAAACCGTGAACTGCAATACCAGAAACTACTTACTGGAGAACCAGGAAAAATATTCATACTATTACAGAAACGGGAAGCTTGAACACCCATACTTCGGCAATAACAGCAACTGAACACAGATCTGAAGGCGAAACAAAGATCCAAAACCATGGTTTAAAAACCACTAACCACCAAACCTGGCCAAGTGCATTAAGCACCAATAACACCCCGAACACTGCAAAGATCCAGGACCAAACAGCAAGTTCAAGAACACGGCCAACAAATGGAGACATACACCCTCATTAAAACCAGCAGACTGTAGCAATACGCGAGCTACACGCAACAAATGGTCACACAGGACCTTAATCTGAAAAAACGGGCTAGACTCCCTCTGATGGTGATCCACGGACTCCAACCCACGAGAGGACCCAGATCCAAGAGGAATCTGAACAAAAGCCAGAGCTAACAAGAAAAAAACCACCCTACCAAGAACAGCCACCCCCCCCGAAGGGGGGGCAGCAAACCCAGAAACCCAAGAGCTTCTCTCTCTAGGTGAATGATCCCTTTTCACTTTCTCTTAAGAGGTTATTTGGTAGGTGCCAACATCAACATTGGACTTGGGAGAACGGACCTCATGCCATTTACCTTTTATATCAGCACTATCAGCTGGAACCTGAGGGACTTTCTTCCTCCAAACTTGAGTAGTCTTGGGAACTATAGGAGAAGAAGGACTGGAAGGACACTTCAATAAAGAATGGCCAAACACATTACACTTCTCGCAACGAGAAGGAAACCAAGGAATCTCAATCCCAATTTCAGCTATCTCACCATTGCCAACATCCACTTTCAAAGATTTAGGAACAACCTTGTGTGAGCTTCAAAACTCAATGCACACCCGAGTGAAATTAGCTCTACTGCCAGAGGCAGTATTCTTTTTTTTTTTTTTTTTTTTTTTTTTTTGGATAATTAAGAAATATATTACCAAAAAACAAGATATTACAATGAAGCGCAACACACGAGCCTAAAAAAGAAGGCTACAACACAAAACCTAGCCAAAATAAAACCTCAAACAACCCAAGAGGCTAGGAGGAACACAAAGAAAAACTAAGGAACATCTCTCCCTCGAGAATTCTTAAGAGAATGAATTTTATCTTTAAGCTTCTTCTTGAGGGATTTCCTAGATAAAGAAACATCAACAAAGTTGCAATCCACCATATCCGAACGATCCAACAGGGGATCCCCAACATCATCAACATCATCAACCTCACTCGAATCAAGCACACTGAATTTATTTCTAGTATCACAGCCTTTGCTAACCAAGGGAACGTCTACCTTCACACTCGAAATTTCAACAACAGAAGCTTTAGAATTAGGGACTTCGGACCTAAGATCAGTACCAGCTGCAGAAGCCTGAATGTTTTTCTTTCTCCAAACTTTAACAGGCTTGGCATCTAAAAGAGAAGAAGGGTTCAAGGGGCATTTCAACAAAGCATGCCCAAACACTTTACATTTCTCACACCGAGAAGGGTACCAAGGGCACTCAATCTCAATCTCCGCAATCTCACCATTTCCAACATCCACTTTCAAAGATTTAGGAATTGATTTGTTTGCATCAATCTCAATGCAAATACGAGCGAAATTAGCTCGACTTCCGTTGGCAGTATGCATGTCCATAAACAGAGGGCAACCCAAAATACTACCTAGAAACTCCATACCCTTGGTAGTACGCAACACGAGAGGAACATTCCAGAGCTTGATCCATATAGGGATTTTAGAGATACAATTTTTCTTTAACTCCATTCCAGAAACCCACTTTTTGAGAACCAAGTATTTCCCTGCAATGTAATAAGGACCGCCATTTAAAATTCTATCAAGCGCATCAGAGCTTTTAGCTTTGAAGAGGAATAAGCCATTATCAAATTTCAGCACTTTGGAAATGTCTTCACCCCAAATCCGAGATGCCCAATTGCTAACCAAAGGAAAAGGAAGGTTCTTGTCAAGGACATACCCCAAAATGGATAAATCCCACTCTTTTTTACCTTCTTCAATAACCATAGAAGGCACAGCAAATATACCCTCCTTACTCTCCCCAATGCCCATACTTGAGAGTTGAAGTAAATATGAATTTTTTGCAGGATTCTGAACAAGGCTACTCCAAGTCCGAGCATTGGAGTCATGAAAACCAGCCCCTACAGAAGAGCTAACACCAATAGGAGTCGAGTTCAGGGGGGGAAATTCACCATTGCCAAGGTGACTAATAGGACCACTGGCCACTTGAGAATTCGCAGAAACAACCCCAGCAGAAATTTGAGAACTAATGGAAGCATGCAAACCATGCAATGGAAGGTCACCCACGTAATTAGACCTCTCATTACTAGAATCGGGTTCTACATTAAAAGAAAAGCCAAGCGCCCCCTCCACATCACCACGGGATCCAAGGTCAGAACCAGCCAAACCCTTTCCATCAACAGGAATCACGCATCCAACTAAACCAGCCCCGGACCCACGCGTAATTTGAGATGAATGCAGCTTTTCCCCAACCTCATGGTCACTAGCAGTTACACACGAAATAGAGAAGTCTATAGCATTGGGAGCAATAAATGCTCTTACACCACCGGCCCCACTTGCATTTAAATCATTAAATGCATTAACACCCTTTAAGGCCTTAACGTCAAATAAAGCAGGAGGTATCTTCTTTTGCAAAGCAAAAACTTCACTTGAAGGAGACACGTGGGGGGCATTAAATGCATGTCTTTCACCATCAGAAGCTTTTTCCAACTCTTTTCTCCAAGCATCCTCATTGCCGCCAATCATCACGTCAATTCCCATTGCATGCACATCATTACAAAGTGGATGAGACTTAAGCTCTGCGCCAGCTGGACATCCATCACCTAACCCAACAGTAGATTCGTCACCATTACAAACAATAAGAGAGGAACCCGCGCTAGCTGGACACCCGCCACGTGCCCCATCATGCGTAGCAAAACCATGGGAACCCGTGCCAACAAAGTTAGCCCCCAAAGAAAAACAAGGACTTCTAGGACCCACTACACCCGACGCACCATCCTTAGGAGGCCGCGTTGCATATCTGTCAAGAGGATCATTAAATGCTAACTTACCAGATATAGCATCAGCGCCGGAAATGGGAGACTGGATTGCGAGCTCAGCATGCAAACTAACAGGAACAGAGCAAGAGACCGCACTTGCTTGGGCAACTAAAGGAGCCACCATGGAGTCTGTCCCATTAGGATTTAACCTTGTAACTTCCCCACAACAGCCTTTCACATCAGAAGGGGACGTATGGAGCTGCACAGCAGGTAGAGAACCTACAAACTCAGAGGCTACTACATTGGAAGCCTCACTACCTGCTACAAGGGAAGGAGAATATGAGCTCGTCTGCAGCATACCTGAACTACACCCGTCTTCCCTAACAGCCTGCAACTCTTCTTCAAGAAAAGGAGAACCAACACCCACGTCCAAACTCTCTTCACAGTCACTGTCTCTACACAAGGAGCAGTCTTCTTGGCTTCCACAAGAACAAGAATCACCACTACAGATATCATCAACCTCCACATCTTCACCATGCACATCAGAACCAGGCATAACAGCCTTACTCCCAACAAGCTTACATTCATTACTGCTAGCACCTGATCCAATACTAACAGTAGTACCACTATCAACAGCTTGAGAGCAAGAAAGTAAAATGGCATCAAGCTCTTTACCATCAGCCAAAGCTTTGCCTTCTCGGGCCAACAATTCTTCAAGACCCCGCTTAACAACACCACATCGTTGCAGGTCAATCCTCTCACGGATTTGGGTGCAAAGAGCAGAAGCAAGCTTTTCTACACCCCAATTCTTAACTTCCATAAGCTTCAGAACAAGCTTAACCTCATAAGAGTCATTCACAACAGAATGGCTAACCGAGCATCCACCACCTTCATCAGGGACATTATCGTGGAAATCTTTTAATGACATTTTGGATCCAAGCTTCAAACCCAAATTTTTACCCATGAAACACAAGGATAAAATAAAGAAATACAGAGAAACAAAGCAAACAAAGCTAAAACAGGAGAAACCAATCCATAAGCAAGATCAATGGGATGAAACAGTGGCAACCGAAAATGCCAAAATCACCCAAAATCCAGAGCTTCTCTCTCTAGAAAGAACCCCATACCTTTTTAGGACTGTAGAGGCAGTATTCATATCCATAAACAGAGGGCATCCTAAAATACTTCCTAGAAATTCCATTCCCTTAGTAGTTCGCAATACAAGAGGAACATTGAAGAACTTGGTCCAAAGAGGAATACTAGAAAGGCAATTTTTCTTTAGCTCCATACCCGGAACCCACTTCTTAAGAACCAAAAATTTTCCAGCAATATAATAAGGACCACCATTTAAGATTCTATCAAGAGCTTCCGAGCTTCTAGTTTTGAAAATAAAGAACCCATTATCAAATTTCAGCACTTTAAAAACATCTTCGCCCCATATCCGAGAAGCCCAATCGCTAACCATATGAAAAGGAAGATTCTTATCAAGAACATACCCCAAAATGGAAGGGTCCCATTCTTTTTTCCCTTCATCAATGACCTTGGACGGAACCGCAAAAATACCCTCCTTACATTCCCCAATATCCATGCTGGAAAGTTGGAGCAACTTTGAATGCATGGCAGGGTTATGAACAAGACTACTCCATGTCCGAGCAGAGGGGGCAATATTTCCAACCTAATCAGAAGATATGAGCCCCACGGATGACGACTTCAAGGGAGGAAACTCAGAATTATCACCCTGCATATCTACCACAGGATTAACAGAACCGGCTCCACCATGTTGAAATCCATCACCAACACGAAACTTTTGCGCTGCATGCAAACCATGCAAGCCGTGCATGCCTAGCGGATTGGAATTAACACTAGAGACTGGATCATTCGCAGCAGAATGGCCATGCACATCCACCGAATCTCGAATTGCTCCTCCACGTGGATGAGTTTGCTGAGCAAGGGCATCAACAGTGATCGTTGCATGTGAGGCTCACGTCGAGAGAAGGTGGGACCCTTACTGGAGAAGCACGTGATGCAGCTGAAGCTGAAGTAGAAAACTCATTTCCATCACCAATGGACTTACGGTCAAGAGCAGACATTAACTAGGCTGCAAGAAGGGAAGATGAGTCATGCACGTAAGGCTCCGTAGCTGCAACAAATGGATCACTAGCTGTATTGACCGGGACAGGCGCTACTCTGACTGGGACAGCAGCAAAAGCTGCTACAGACGAGGATGAAGCCGATGCCAAGTCAACTGGAACAGAACCATGCACACCAACTGGTTCACAACCAACTAATCCACCTACAAAAACGGGAACACCTGCTGTAGTACTTAGTTTGTTAAACCCAACAAGACCACAACGAGATGAAACAACATCACCTCCACGAGAATAAGAAATCTGGGCAGAGTTCTGGACAGCATTAAATGCGTGCTTGCCAACAGAAGCCACATCACAACCGCGGGTAACGTGTGTTGAGAGTCTACCAGGAGCTACGACAGTAGCATGGGGAGGGTTTGCACGTGGAGCATGCACAGCGGAACACGAGACCCTAGCAGGAGGGGAACTTGAAAGCGCTCTACTAAGAGTAACATCCAAACTAATATCATTAGTTACACAAGCTTCAACACGTGGTTTATCCAAGCCACCTATACCCCAAGCAGCGTCACCAACTACAACGTCACGAGCATGGGCAAACTGAGCAGCGTTAAATGCAATCTTCCGATCACCTGCAACATCATAGCCCAAAGTCAGACTAGCTTGACAGCTAGCTCCTGTGGGAGCAGACCCAGCCGAACCAAGGACTAGGGGCGCCGCACTGACAACTGATCCTGAAGAGGAGGGGACGTGTGCAAACAACGAAGTAAGGTCACCACCAACTCCCAGGGAGGGGATCAGATGCGAAGCATCTAAACTACACCCTTCGTTAAAAACTCCATGGCCAGGAGCTTCTTCACCAACAGTTGAAACAACACCGTCAACCCCCAACCCGGACTCACAGTCACTATCACGACATAAGGAGCACTCTTCTTGACTACCACAAGAACAGGAAGACCCACAGCTGAAATCATCACCTTGCTCATCATGCTTATCCTGCTCCACGTGCACATCATGTTCAACATGCTCACCACACACAGCATGAACAACCTCCTCAGTTACAACAGCATTAACACTGCCTTTACACACAAGAACTGAATGATTAGAGTTCACAAAGGACTCAGGATACTCAAACTCAACACATCCCATTAACGCCTGGCTTTTCCTAGCAAGCAGGATATCAAGACCACGCTTGACAATACAACATTCTTCCAAATCTTCCTTGTTACGGATCTTATCAAGGAGAACTGAAGCAACTTTTTTATCACTCCAATTGTTGATTTTCATAATATGAAGAACATGTTTGACCTCAACTGGATCAACAGCAGACAGTATAACCTTAGAGCCCTCATCAGAAGACTCAGCAGGAATATTATCATGAAAAACCTTGAGAGACATTTTAGAACCACCCTTCTTGCCAGAGTTCTTACCCATAAAACAAGTAAAAAGAAGATCAAACAACAATGCTGTGGTGGATAATGCTATGTTGGATTTTCATGATTGTCTTTTTGACCTTGAGCTGTTTGATATGCCATTTATTGGCCCTCTCTTTACTTGGATGAATAGGAGAGATGGTGATTCTTTCATTGCTAGGAAACTGGACAGATCTTTAATTAATGAAAGCTTCTTAGATGTGTTTCCTAATGCTATTACTGAGTTTCTCCCCCCTGGTTTATCTGATCATTGTTTGGCTTTGATTAAGTTATGCCCCTCTGGAGCTGTGGTTAAAAAGTCTATCCCTTTCAAATTTTTCAATTTCTGGGCTGATCATCCTGATTTTTTGTCTATTGTTGGTAATGCTTGGAATAGAAGCTTTTATGGCCAGCCTATGTACAGGTTGTATCGTAAACTCAAAGTGACTAAAGAAGCTCTCAAAGCTTTCAATTTTAGTGAGTTTGGTGATATCAGGGGAAAAGTTGCTGCTGCTAAACAGGATTTGAATGATGCCCAGATCTCTCTCTTACTTAATCCTCTTGATGGCTCCCTTGTTGATTTGGAAAAGGATTGTCTCAAGGTCTATAATTCTCTAGCTCGGGCTGAGGAAGGTTTTTTTAAACAGAAGTCTCGTGTTCAGTGGTTGAAACTGGGGGATCAGAATACTGGATTTTTCTTCAAATCGGTTAAGGCAAGGAACTCTGTTAACTCTATTAAGTGCATCAATCTCTCTGATGGTTCTAAGGTGGAGGATCCTGTGGCTATCAAGAATGAAGCTGTCTCTTATTTCCAATCTATTTTAGGCAGTGATCCTGGTTCTCCTGGAAATTATGGTATTCTTAATTGCTTGGAGGGGTTTGTGTGGTCTTCTAATCATCTTGAAATCCTTAACAGAGATATTTCTGCGGATGAGATTAAGGCTACAATTTTTTCTATTAAGATTGATAAAGCTCCTGGTCCTGATGGCTTTTCTTCCTTGTTCTTTAAGAAAGCTTGGAGTATTGTGGGAGAAGATGTAATAGAGGCCATTACTTCCTTCTTCAGTTCGGGTTGTATCCTCAAGGAGATTAACTGCACTATTATTGCCCTTGTCCCTAAGGTCCCCAATCCTTCCTCTTTTAATGAGTTCAGGCCTATCTCTTGTTGTAATGTTATTTACAAGTGTATTTCTAAAATCATTGCTAATAGGCTTAAGTTGTGCATTCCTGATATCATTAGCCCTTTTCAATCAGCTTTTGTTCATGGTCGCATTATTTCTGATAATATTCTGTTGACCCAAGAGATCATGCATAATTATCATCGGGATGGGGGGCCTCCTAGATGTGCTTTAAAGATTGACATCAAGAAAGCCTATGACTCTGTCAATTGGGAAGCCTTGGTTGCTATTTTGAGACATTTGGGTACTCCTGTTCACTTGTTGAATTGTATTGTTGCCTGTATCACTTCTCCTATGTTTTCTATTGCTGTTAATGGGGAGCTTGCAGGTTTTTTTGCGGGGAAAAAAGGTTTAAGGCAAGGGGATCCTATGTCCCCCTTTCTTTTTGTTATTGTTATGGAAGTTTTGTCCAGATCTCTCTCTCTGGCCACTAGAAGGGATGACTTTGAGTTCCATTTTAGATGTGAGAAAGTTTGTCTATCCCATCTTTGTTTTGCTGATGATTTGTTTCTGTTTGCTAAGGCCACTGCTGGAAGTGTCCAGATTCTTATGGATGTCCTGAGAGATTTCGAGGAGTTTTCAGGCCTCCAAGTTAACTCCAGCAAGAGTGCTATGTTTATCTCTGGTGCTAATGATTCTGTGAAAGCTGAGATTGGTCGTATCACTGGGATTAGTGTGGGAAGTTTGCCTTTAAGGTATTTGGGGGTTCCCCTTATCTCTACAAAGCTTTCTAGTTCGGATTGCCAGCCGTTGTTGGAAAAGTTGATTAGTCGTATCCAGTCGTGGACTAGCAAGTCTCTGTCCTTTGCTGGTAGACTTCAATTGTTATCCTCTGTCCTGTTTAGCATTCAGGTGTACTGGTGTAGCATGTTCATAATCCCCATTGGCACTGTTTGCAGGATTGAGCAAATTTTTAATGCTTTTCTTTGGTCTGGATCTCATGAAAAGGCTCACAAGGCCAAAGTTAGTTGGAGTGAGGTGTGTAAACCTAAGTTGGAAGGTGGCCTTGGTCTTCGTAGGGTCAAAGATTGGAATATTGCTGCAATTTTGAAGCACATCTGGAGTCTGTTCTCTAGATCAGGTTCGATTTGGGTTGCATGGGTTGAAAAATATCTCTTGAGGGGCAGAAGCTTTTGGTCCATCAATATCCCATCCAATTGCTCTTGGAGTTGGAGGAAGATTCTCCAGTTGAGGGAAGTGGCAAGACCTCTTATCAGACATAGAATTGGTACCGGCACTTCTACTTTCTTATGGTATGACAACTGGCATCCTATTGGCCCCTTACTTCAGCAGTTTAGTCCCAGGGTAGTCTATGATGCAGCTATTCCTCTACAGGCTAAAGTTTCTCACATTCTTTCTGATGATGGTTGGAATTGGCCTGTAACTAATACTTCTGATCTCATTGCCATCCGAAATAGCTGCTATGATAGCCCTCCTCTCAGTTCCAGGAGGGAGGATACAGTGGTTTGGACTCTCTCTCCCACTGGAAATTTCACTACTAGATCTGCTTGGAATCATATTCGCCAGTCTAGCTCGGCTGTGAGTTGGCATCATGTTGTGTGGTTTTCGAATTCTATTGGCAGACATTCCTTTATTTCTTGGTTGGCTATTCTGAATAGGTTGACTACGCAGGATAAACTTTTGAGCTGGGGAATTATTTCTTCTATGTCTTGTGTTTTTTGCAGGGCCAATGTTGAAAATAGGAATCATCTCTTCTTTGGTTGCAGGTTCACTGCCCTCATCTGGAGAAAGGTTCTCATGTTATGTGGTCACAATCGTCTCCCTCGATTCTGGGAGAATGAGTTTATGTGGATTATTTCCTGTAAGAGCAAAAGTTTTTGTAACACCGTTAAAAGAATTGCCTGGGCTGCTACAATTTACATTATATGGAGGCAAAGGAATGCGAGAATCCATGAAAATTCTTTCATTAGTTCTGATGCCATTTTCTCTTTAATTTGTAATGATGTTAGAAATAGAGTTTCTAGTTTTCAAAACATTGTTGATAGTCCTAGGAATAGGTCTATGTGTGACAGGTGGGCTTTTCATTGTAATATCTTTAAGCATTAGGGTTGGCTTTTGTTTTTTGGTTGCTTGTGCCCGGGCTGTGGGCGTTTGTGTTTGAGTGTTGGCTGGTTCTGTTGCCTTCTGTGTTTGGGCTGTTGGTTTTTGTTTTAGGCCTTGTTTTCTGTTGTGGTTTCTGTTGTGCTTTTTTGGCAGATCTGTTTTTTAGGCAGGTGTTTTTGTCGTTTGTCCTATTTTTAGGGGAGGTTCTGTCCGTTTTTCCGTAGGTTTTTGTGGCCTCGGATTCTTTGTTCTTTTTGGGCTTTGCCCTTCTTGGATTAATAAATTCTTAATTATCCAAAAAAAAAAGACAAAAGTCTAAACAAGGGAGGGAAATCACCCTATCTCAGAGTTTATCTCTCTAGAAACCTCCATTCTCTGACTTTTTTATGTAATTCTTTCTCTATGTATGCACTAAAAACCCTGAGTGGTGTGAGACCCCAAAATTTTCAATAGTAAATTTTTCTTAATTATTATTATTTTATTTTATTTATTGCACACATGGAATTTTGTTATTGGCCATAGTGTGCCATGTGGACACTTTTTGAGAAGGGTGCATGAGAGTATTATGAATGCATTATAATTGAAATGCATTATTGTGTCGACAAGTGGTGGAGTAATGCATTATAATTGAAATGCATTATTATGTCGGCAAGTGGTGGAGGAATGCATTATAATTATAATGGAGTGAATGATTGATTATATATATATATATATATATATATATATATAGGGTGAGACCCCACCCAATTTGTTGGGTAGTGGGGGGGGTGTGTGTGTGTGTGTGTGTGTGTGTTTGTGTGTGTGTATATATATATGTATATATATAGTGTGGGGGAGGACGGATGGGAGAGTGGAATTGAGGGAGAGAAAGAAAATGAGGAGACAAGTGTGGGGTAAAGGGGGAGACATGATAAGAGAGAGGGTGAGAAAAAGAAGAAAGAAAGGACAAGAGTGAAAGGGAGAGGGAGAGAGATAAGAAGAGGGGGGTCTTCGGAAGAGAAAGAGGGAGAGAAGAGAGAAAGAAGAGGAGAGAAAAAAAAAGAAAAGGAAAGAAAGAAAGAGAGAAGGAAAGAAGAGAAGAAGAAAAGAGAAAAGGAAAGAAGAGAAAGTTTGGGAATTTGGGAAATTCTACTCCAAATCTTCTTCAAATTCGAAAATAGGTGAGGTTCCTACTCTTTTCTATCTTGATTTTAGCTTAATTGATGAGTTTATATCATGATTTGGTGAAATTGGGAGGTGTTTGTTTGCCTAGAAAGTTCTAGGAAAATTTAGAACAAATTGAGCTCCAAAATAGAGCATACTGTTTGGGTATTATTGATTTTGTTAGAGGCCGAATTGATCTAAACCTTCTTCATGAAAGTTGTAGGTCTTTCAATTAGCTTTCTAACGAATCCGACCTTGATTTATTTGGAATTTTGTGTGGAGAGTTATGACTGTTTTACTCAAACTAGTTTTTCAGCAAAAGATATTTTCGTTCAAAATAGAAAGGCTACAGTAATTGCTTATTTTGACTATGAAAATGTTGAATTTAGGCTACGGTTGTGAAATATGAAATTTTAGATCTTCAAGTCTTCTTTTCAGAACACTAAAGTTCATTAAATTTGGATAAATGAGCTAGAAGATACGGCCTAAACAATAAAAACTGTTTTTGGATGGGTTTAAATCATGAAAATGAAATATGGGGATTTCAAATCTTGGATTTTTATTTTATATGAAAATGAAAAGCTGAAACTTTGGGACTATTTTTCCCATCAATTATATCAACTCAGGATCATGTGTATCAAATTTGGGAATTTTCCGATGAGTAGATTAATTTCTATAATTTTCTGAAGTTTAGAAATACTGAAACTTTGAAAATTTGTATTATATTGTGTATATGTCCGAAAATTCTGAAATATGAGTATATTGTAAAGCTTGAATTTATGGATTTTTAGAGACAATAATCATGGAAAAAGATCTATGGGTGAATGAGAATTTCTAGAGAGAGAAAGCTTCCTTGAAGCTTTAATAGTAGACACAAGGTGTATTTTCATAGTTTATTGAAAAATTATGATTTTTACATATATGGTATAGATTGATTTTATATGAATTTAGAACTTTGAATCACTTCAATTGGATGTGAATTGTGAGAGAAATTGAGAACCGAAGTTGCCGAAAAATCTGAAATTTTATTAACGAGCCTACTTTGGCATCATTTTTAAATATGTTCGGATGGGAGGTGTTATACACCACCATAATATTTTGAAAGCTTGTATCACACAGATTCTATAACATCTTGAATCATCCAAATCGGATGAGTAACGAAGGAGATATAAGTGTGCAAAGTTGGCCAAAAAGATGGAAAATATTGACGTAACATGTACGTGAGTGTGCATGTATAATCCTGTGTGGTGAAGGTGCATAGTAGACCATACACCCTCGATTGCAAATTATTGCTTGTGAATATCATTTTGACTTGAAATTATTTTTAAAAATCCTATTAAATTAAGTTGATATTAATGGGTACAAAAGTTGCTGTTTGGGAGGCATGAAAGAGCCTAGAAAATTATGGAGCATAGTGAAGGTGCACCATAAGGCTTACCATGTGACCTCATTGTATTTTGACTATTCTAGTATGATTTTTCAATCTAACAAAATTTGATAAATTCTACAAAAATCAAACAAGTGCCCTAGAATGGATTATTGTATAGAAAATACATGTGGATAGAAAATTTACTATCTTCCAAATTGTGAGTCTTTGGAAAATAGTTAAAAATCAAGAATAATTGATTTTTATAAAATCAGGATGATTAGTGAAAGATCTTGGAAATACAAGTTATGGAAATTATATTGGCATATATATAAACTGTTAATATATGCATGTGATATTTGTAAAGTTTATAACATGTTGTTATTATTATGAATAAAATGATGAAGCATGTTAATTGTTATGTATAAAATACATACTTGTGATATTTGCCATAATTATTGCACATAAAATTGGCATATGGCATGTGGTGAGGATGTTATGAGAAAGTGACTGGGCTTAACAGTAAATTCCATACATCTCATAGTAACAATGTGTTTTGAGAAAATAAAACCGTGCACTTGTCATGTGAATATGCGTATATGGGCGCGCATGTTACGCGTGCAGGCAAAGCGGACAATATTGTTACTTGGAGAAGTACGGGGTGTTACAGTGGCACAGTTACATGTGGTGGCTCAAGTTGAGTGAGCAGAATGATTTATTTGTATATCACTGATATAACTGTTGATATGAGATATATGTTGAGTTGATATACTATGAAATGTATGCACAAATTGACATACATGAATTGTTGATATGAGATGGATGCCATATGTATTGCATGTAATAATTGCATCTGGCATGAGACACAGTTACATGTGAAATATATTGCATAGAAAATCATATGCATTTATGATTATTTTTGTAACTGTGGAAACGATGAGTTGAGATACCACCGATGGACAAAAGATCCTGGAAACAGTTAGTGCACTAATATATCACCCTTGCTAAAAACAGTACGTAAATCCTCTTGTCAATGAGTGACAATCGCGGTAGGTCCTAAAAAGGCGGGGACTGGGTGATATACATCCTAAAAAGGCGGGGATGCTGTTGTGGTTAAGATGGTTGAGTACCTTAAAAATGAGGTAGCCATCTGTTATGATGAAATGGTAAAATGGTGAATCCTAAAATAAGGTTACCATCAGTGTGAATGGTTGATGTTTTGCAGGAAAAGCAGAACAGAGAAAATGATAGGTATGACTGCATGAGCATTGCATCGTATATCTGTCATATGCATAAAGCATGCATGTACTGTAAAATTATTTATTGTGAAAAAGTGATGGATATATTCTGTAATATATATAAATGAATTACAGATATGATGATTTATTTATGTGATATTTGGCTGATGATAAAATTTGTTGACAGATATGAGAATATGGAAGGATGTGAATATTTCTGAATGTATTGAGACAAGAAGATTCTGGTGTTTGTTTATTTTTTTTTTGCTATGTGTTTTCTTTAAAAGGATGACACGTTATCAGTATGAGACTCTATCCAACTCAGTAAACTAAATGGAAGTTTTTGGAATTTGGGTACATTACGGGACTGTACTCAGGATACAAACTAGTACTCAGCGCTATCTTTAATTGTTGAGATGTTGAAAAAAAAAAATATTTAAAGACTTCCGCACGCGTATTTTGAAAAACTGTGTTAATTTTAAAAAGAAATTACTCAAAAGATAAGCGCTTGGTGTTTTATGTCACTGTGGCATTTCCGCATAGGGGTTACCCTGTGTGGGGTGTTACAAGTGGCATGTAATTTTATCCTAATGAGAATACAAATATGTTTCAATTGCTTTTTTGGTTCAATTTTAACTCGAAAATGGGTCAAAACTGACGAAAATTGAGCGAAAAGTCAAACCGGGCGTCAAAAGGTCTCGAAAAAGTCAAAATTAGGCAAAAATTGGGATCATCGACCCTGGTTCACCTTTTTTGATTATTTTGACGCTTTTTAACTTTTTTTTTTTTTTGGATAATTAAGAAATATATTACCAAAAAACCAAGATATTACAAAGAAGCTCAAAACACAAGCCACAGAGGCCAACAACACAACCTAAGCCAATACAAATCCTCTTACAACCCAAGAGGCTAGGAAAACAAAGAAAATCACCAAACTAGGGGACATCTCTCCCTCTAGAATTCTTAAGAGAGTGAATTTTATCTTTAAGCTTCTTCTTGAGAGACTTTCGGGATAAAGAAACATCATTGTAGTTGCAGTCCGCCAAATCCGAAAAGTCCAGCTGAGCATCATCAACAACATCATCAACAACACTGGCATCAAGAGCGCTGAACCGATTACTAGTAACACAAACCTTGCTAACCGAGGGACACTTCGACAACGAATGGAAGGACACTTTAACTTTTTGAGTGTTCTATTTCGCTTCTAACTCAATTCTTTTGCCAAAAAGCTATAAAAACACATCTCTAGGCTCATTTTCATTACACTAAACACAATGGAAGCTCTCAAGTTGATTATCAACCTATTCATAGCAAGAATGCGGGCAGAAGATAAGAGGGTGTTCGAACGATTCGGCTTGTCTTCGTGGTTCTTTCTCTGTTATGTAAAGCTTGAAGACAAACTTCTCAACTCTGTGATCCATTTCTGGGACTCTGATCTTCATGTATTTCGCTTCAACTGTGAAAAGGTATGTCCTTTATTTGAAGAGTTTTGTGCCTTGATGAATATCTCTGTTAATGGTCCCTTCATCTTTCCTACCATTCGTCGAGGTTATTTCCAAACCTTTTCTTCTCTCTTCGAACTCTTGCCTAGGGAAGCTTCTTCATATATCCATGAAAACTCCATTGATCTTCTTAAACTAGCTTCATTTTTCTTAAGGGAATGGGGAAAACTACTAGCTCTTCATAGGCCTAGCCAGTACGCACTCGCCTTATGTATAGTGGGTTGTTTTCTTGTGTCGAATGGAACCATTTTCATACCCATTGAAACCTGTGAACTCATTATGCCATTGTCACAATCTCATAATATCATCCCACTGGTACTAGCTGAAACTCTAAATAGGCTTGATCACTTTCACTCCAACTCAGCTTCTTGCATTAGGAGTAGCCCCATTCTTCTTCAGATGTGGTTGGTTGAGAGACTCAAACTGATTACTCCTTATGATGGGCCTAAACACTTGTCCCACAACTACTGTTCACGTAAGCTTTTGTTTTTTGAGCATCGCTCGATCCAGGATATGATCATCTTCTTCTCTTCTCTGACTTGGAGGGATATTCAGTGGTTTGTGGCTATATGGGATTGTGGTGAAGAGTATGTACTACATACTTCGGGATGTTGCCAGGTGAAGCTTATAAGCCTGAAGCATACATCATTTTATTGGGCTTCTCGGGTGCTTCGCCAGATAATCAATCTCGCTCTCAAAGGACATATATTTATGGGGTAGAGGCGGCTACTCCTTTTTTGGTATCTTGGGCTATGAAGAAATGGGCTTCAGGTTTATGTATGAGTCAGGTAGGGGATCGCAATGGGCCTTTTAGGCTTGATGGGGAGTACGGGCTTGGCTTAAACAAGACTTGGGTTTGAAGGTGCAGGCTATGAAGGATAAGGTTCAAAGCCTCGTTTATAGTTCTCGAGTCACAGCTCAATCAGCGGGTTCGTCACTTCCATCAAATGCGTCACGAGTTAAGAGAGAAATAGAGAAGATGAGAATGAAGCCCAAGCTCGCGGAGCGAGAAGGACTTAGAGTAGATTAGGGATTATATATTTTACTTTTATAAGCAATGTAAGGTTTGAAGAAAGTAGGAATCATGAGTACACATGGCATGTAATAATATTTCAAAAGGTTTCTACCCTTTATGGATGAATAAATATCAATTTTATTAAAATCTCAACAAATAATCCTTTAATAATTACAATTGAACCAAACTCTTGGTGTTTTTACAAGAAATAGACCGCACCCAATGTAACTTCATGGGTTGCCTACGTATCCCCGTCCTTGATACAATGCTTTGTCATTTTTCTCTAACTTTTTGTGATATTTGGGGAATCAGGTCTTCGTAGTTCATGAATCAAATTGAAGAAATCCATTTTTTTTATATGCTCTAACTTTTGCCTAAGCAAAATTTTCAGGTTTTTTTTTTTTTTTTTTTTTTTTTTTTTTTTTTTTTTTTTTTTTCGGATAATTAAGAATTTATTGATCCAAAAAAGGGCAGAACCCAAAAGAACAAAGAGAAAAACCGAGGCCACAAAAACCTACGGGAAAACGGACAGAACCTCCCCTAAAAAAGAGACAAAAGCCAGCAAAACCTGCCTAAAAACAAACAGAAAAACCCAAGAACCACACCAAAGCAAAACAACAACAACCAGCCCACAGCCCGGGCACCAGCCAAAACCAAAACACAAGCACAAACGCCCACAGCCCGGGCTCAAGCAACCAAAGCAACCAAAGCAAACAACCCTATTGCTTTAATATATTACAAGGAAAAGCCCACCTATCACACATAGCCCTATTGCTAGGATTATCAACAATACCTTGAAAACTGGACACTCGGTTCCTCACATCACTACAAATTAAAGAGAAAATATTATCAGTGCTGATGAACACTGGATGGTTATACATGTTGAGACCGCATTTTATGATGCTGGTTTTGTTCTAGTTTCTTTGGCCGAAAGTGTTACTAATAGTGCTCAAGTGGATGGATTTTATTTATTGATTGGGCGAGAGCCTATTTTGGTTAATCGCAAGGTGTTAGGTTCGAGCTGATGGATGTGGGTCGTGCGCATGGTGGTTGCCCTCTTGATCTTTGTGTGCATGCTGGTCCTCTTGTGCATCGGTTTATGCGCCTCTGTTTCTCCGGGCTGCTGTGCTCATGGTCTTTGTCTTTGCTTGCTCCTGACGGCTTTGATGGTCGTTCTTTCGACCGTTTGACCGGCTATGTTTAATTTTATTCTATATTATAATGTCGGTTGATGTGTTCACAGGTCTTGTTTGACTTTTTAAATGCAAATAGGAAGGGTTGAACTTCCATAGTATTTGTATTTGTGTTTTTCTTCCCCCTAGCCTCTTGGGTTGTAAGAGGTTTCTTTTATAGGTTAGGGTGGTTGGTTGGCCTATTGGGCTTTTAAGCTTCGGCTTGTCGCCAGGTTGGCATTTGCGCTGTAATTCTTTTTTTGGTAAATATATTTCTTAATTATCCAAAAAAAAAAAAAAAAAAATGCAACAACACATTTTCATGTATTCTTGAGTTCCGTTGCCTCCAGATATTGTAGATAGTAGCTGCCCAGGCAATCCTCCTGACAGTATGGCAGAAATTCTTCCCTCGACAAGAATTCTTTTTTTTTTGGATAATTAAAAATTTATTAAAACAAAGAGGGCAGGAACCCAAAGAACAAAGAAGGAAGCCGAGGCCACAAAAACCTACGGAAAAACGGACAGCACCTCCCCTAAAAAAGGGACAAAACCCAGGAAAACCTGCCTAAAACCAGACAAAAACCAAAAACCAAACCAGAACAAACACCAACAAACAGCCCACAGCCCGGGCACAAGGAACCAAAAACCAACAATAATTAACCTATGTTCCTACAGTGAGTAAAAATACTAGAAGGAAAATTCCACCTATCAGCCATACAACGATTAACAGGATTGTCAATTACTCCCTGCCAACTAGTGACTTTAAGCCTTACATCATTACAAATCAAGTGGAAAATAGAATCAGAAGGAATGTAAGAATTTTCAAAGATCCTACAATTCCTTTGTCTCCAGATGTGATATATTGTCGAAGCCCATGCCATTCTTTTGATGTAAGATGGAAAAGAAGACCCCGTGCAGGAGGTGATCCAAAGGAGCTCATTATCCCAAGATCTGGGGAGTCGCCTGAAACCACATAACAATAGGACTTTTCTCCAAATATTAGCAGTGAACGAACACCCAAAAAATAGATGATTCCGATCTTCGACTCGGTCTCTACAAAAAACACAGGAGATAGATTGGATAATACCCCATCTGAGCAACTTGTCCTGAGTTGTAAGCCTGTCCTTAATACCAAGCAATAAAGGAATGACGTCTGATGGCTTTTGAGAACCAAATTGCTTTCCACCATGGTACTACAGGAATACTGCCTCTCACATGATTCCATGCAGAAGAAGAAGAGAAGACACCAGAACTCAAGATGGACCATGATATTGTATCCTCTCTAGTGGGACAGAGAGGGGGATAAGTGCTACAACCATCACGGATCTCAATTAACTCCACAGTATTTGCAACAGGCCAAGCCCAATCATTATCGTAAATAACTTCAGAGACTTTAGCATCATAAGGAATAGCGGAATCATTTTTTTTTTTTTTGGATAATTAAGAATTTATTAATCCAAAGAAGGCAAAGCCCAAAAGAACAAACAAATAATCCGAGGCCACAAAAACCTACGGAAAAACGGACAGCACCTCCCCTAAAAAAGGGACAAAAGCTGAAAAAACCTGCCTAAAAAACAGACCAAAGAAGCCAACAGAAAACACAGGACAACAAGGGAAAACAAACAGAACAGCCCACAGCCCGGGCACCAGCAACCCAACACAACAAGCAAAACAAAACACAAAAGCCCACAGCCCGGGCACAAGCGACAAACAGATTATAAAGAAAACCCCCTACTAAGGATATCGGAAGAAACACCCCAGTTAATGCAACACTCACGATTTCTCGGATTATCCTCAACATTCTTAAAGCTCAACAACCTACATTTAACATCAAATTTTATACTATGAATGATTGAAGTAGGAGGAGAATAAGAATTTTCATGCACTCTCTGGTTTCTCTCTCTCCATATGTGATAGATAGTGGCCGCCCATCCCAACTTTTTTACCGTCTCAGGAAACTTTCTCCGCTTAGAAGAAGAAATTGCCCAATTAAGCTCATTAGTCCACACTCTGGGAGTCCTCTTGACATTGCACAGAAGAAGAATAGCTTGCCAGATCTTAGCTGTGACACTACATTGGAAGAAAAGATGATTTCTAGTCTCAGTGTCTCTCCTACAAAAAACACAAGAAGCATCAGTGACAATGCCCCATTGCAACAATTTATCCAGAGTAGAAAGTCTGTTTTTAATACTCAGCCAAAGAATGAAGCTATGTCTTTTAATGGCCTGGGAGAACCAAACACAACTGTACCAGTCCTCTTCAAGAAGGCGACCTCTTATCTTATTCCAAGCTGAAGAGATAGAAAACAAACCATTATTAGAAACTTTCCATATCACCTTATCCTCCACATCCTCAAGGGGAGCTGCCATACCCATCTGAATCTGTCTAAGCTCTAAAAGTTCAAGGGAATTTGTAGCAGGCCAATTCCAGCTTCCTCTATCAATAACAGCTTCAACTTTAACTTGACTTGAGAAACCAGCATCATAAATTACACGATCACCAAAACAAAGAGAAATGGGGCCACATGGAAGCCAATTATCATGCCACAGAAAGGTGTTCTTTCCATTTCCAATTCGATGAAAAATCAACGGTCTAGCAAATTCTCTCATGCTAAGAATCTTCC
>JAESVK010060316.1:0-14103 GCA_017140935.1 Hamamelis virginiana
TGGCGACTCCTTTGTTTTATTTGATTTCTAAACCCCCCTAATCACATAGCCTGGTGATGATGTGGACAACACCCAAAGCCCCGCCACGAGGCTGGTCCACAGAACTGGCGACTCCGCTGGGGAATTCGAGGGTTAAACTTCAATTAATTTAATTGGGCTATTTAATTTCTTAAATTAATTAAAATCAACCACTTGCATTTGTGTGATTGCATATCATTTTAGTTATATTAGTTGCATGTCATTGTGTGATAGGACGATGTTGCCTTGCCAAACGATGGTCTAGTCCTGATCCCTGTCTCCACTCGACACTAGGGCAATCATGACGAAACCATCAACCTATTGTCAAGTACCCTTCGGGGTATATCAAGGACCAATCAGTACTGTTTGACCCACGCGGCACGCCATGTGTCACATGTGGTTAGGTATATGGATTGGTCTGCAATAGGAACCTTTATACCCACCTTTTGCATTAGTCCATGTAGACAGCCTGTAAGACACTCTACCCCACAGTGCTTGCACACACCTGTTATGCTGCCGAAATTTCGACACACAATTGTACTGTTATGCTGCCGAAATTCCTTTTGGTACTTAAATGTACCGTTATGCTGTCGAAATTTACCCTTGACACATACCTACGCCGTTATGCTGCCAAATTTCTTTTAGCACATAATTGCGTCGTTATGCTGCCGAAATTGTCCCAATTTGATGTGAGCCTTGTTTGTGAATGCTAGAACTTAGGGATATGTACCCTTGGATAAACTTTGATATTTTTAATATAGGCCCTTTATTTTAAGGATTTTAGCCCTTAGAACGAAATGACTATTTTGGGGATGGAAGAGAATATTCTAAAGGTACATACCCTTTTCTGTGATTAGGTTGTTTTGGCTTGTTTTGACTAAGACCTTCGATTCAAAGGAAAGTGCCATGAGAATGAAGGACTAGTCCTTGGTGTTGTTCTTTGTGCCTTGTTTGGTCAGTCATGTTTTATTTCCCTATCGATGATTTTGATTTATTTCCTAATTTCTAAGGAAGTGCCCTTGTGAAATAGGGAAGTGAGTTGGAATTACGATAGGACGGTTTTCTCCTTTCTCTTTCTTTCTATTTGGATAGCACCTTTTTGATAGTCTGTCAATAGGTTTTAAGCATCATGGACTCTTCCATTTTTCTAAAAAAGCCCATTTCATGGTGTAGAATTCTGGCCTGGCGTCGTGATTCTAGAGGGCGTCTTTTTAGTGTTGAACCCCCGAGTGTATCCTCAATGGCTGACGGAGAATCCAGTACCACTGCTACAGTGTTGAATGCTATCATGGACCGAATTGATGCCCTGGCCCATGAGACTGAACAGATTAAGAAAATGTCCCAAGATAAACAGACCAGTACAGATCAGGTTAGGGAGGCCCATTTAGAGAACCCGAAGAGTACCTCTGATCCACCTATCCCGGCCCAAGTTGATGACAGTGCCAAGGCCCAGGCAGGAGCCAAGTCTAAGCCCATTAATCTGGATGGCGAGCCCAGTGGATCTAGATTCCTCTCTGGGGATCCGATCTTGTTGTCGAGTAAGGTTGAAGCCTTAGAGAAAGCCCTGAAGGGGATGCGTCGGTCTGATGACATGGTTGATGTGACATCTTTTTCACTGTTCCCCAAGGCCCGTATACCGTTCAGTTTTAAGATGCCGGAATTAGAGAAGTTTGATGGGATGGGTTGTCCTAAAACCCATTTGAAGATGTATGTGAGGGCGATGCAACCTCGTGGAGCCGATGATGAGCTGTTAGCTCAGATGTTTCATGAATCACTAAAAGGGTCAGCCTCGAAGTGGTTTTTATCCTTAGATGAGACTAAGTTGAAGACATGGGAGGATGTTTGCAATGAGTTCACTAATCACTACAAGTACAACACTGAGATTGATGTGACTCGTAGGGATCTTGAGACTACTAAGCAGGAACCGAGGGAGAGTTTCTCTGCCTTCATTTCCAGATGGAGGGCGAAAGCTTCGCAGATGACCCACAGGCCTACCAATGATGAGCAGGTGCAGATGGTGTTGAAGAGTCTCTTGCCCATTTACAACAAGTATTTGTTCTCACAGTATTTCCCTAACTTCAAAGCCCTTGTTATTGCCGGTACTCAAGTTGAAGATGCTCTGGCTAGTGGGGCTCTCAAGGCCGAAGAACCTTTCAGAAACCGCCAACCACCTCTCAACTGCAAACCCAACCCTGAAGTCAATGCCATTGCCCAACCTTTTCAGGCTACCCAATCAAATTGCCCATTCCAAGCTAGAGAGTCGGCCCGCCAATTCACCAATCTATACATGTCCCTAGAACGTGTCCTTGAGAAATTGAAGGCACGTAGTCTCCTCACCCCTTTGGAACCCCGGCCTCTTCCAGATCCATTACCCAGAAACTTCAAGGAGAATGAATATTGTCAGTTCCACCAATCTAAGGGCCATCACACCAACCAATGCATGCGCCTTCGCCATGAAATCCAAGACCTCATTGACAAGAAAGTCATTACCCCACCAAATCCACCAAGTCAACCAAATGTCACCAGTAACCCTCTTCCAACCCATGCTGTACCACCACCAGCTCAAATCAATGCCCTGGGCCTCGACGACCCAAAAATTTGTCACCCAATCCGCCCATATGTCCCACTTAAAACTACCTTAACCGAAGCCTTTTACCAAGCCCGATCCCAAGGCCTCATTACCCCACTCATACCCCGCTTCCATAAGCCTTTTTGCCAGTACCACAACATTTTCGGGCATGACACGGGGAATTGCAGAATTTTAGGGAAACTGATTCAGGATTTACTTGATGATGGAGAATTGTATCAGTATGAAGAACCTGAGCAACCTGAAGTTCTCGAAGAAGCTCCTAGAAGTGGGAATTCTCAACGTCAGTTGAAGGAGAGATACTTAGCGGGAGACCCGGAGGTCGGATTGTTAGGAGAATTGAGTGGCAAATTTGATTATTATGTGCTCTATTCATCAAGAAAGATGTCTGATGAACCTATCATTCCAACGGGGTGGGATGATTTACCTGCAGAAGTTGAACCAGATATTCCTTCTTCACCCGAAGGGTTGAGTCAGGATACCATGCAGAAACAGTTTGAGAATGAAACTTCTTTAGTCGTGAAGATCACCGGGGAAGACAGTGATTTGATCGGTATGATTGAATGGGAGGATCTCATGAGCACACCTGAGACCATAGAGAATCTGTGGGCCAGTGATGAGGATGTAGACCATCTGACTCGAGGCGGACGCCATTTCAAGCCAGCTCATTTGGAAGCCAGTAATCCGTTGGGGGAATTAGAGAAGGGTCAACGATCAGATGTTATAGAAGAAGAGGAAGAGATACTGAAACAGTTAAAGAGAACACAGGCTAACATTACCATTTGGGGATTGCTTATGGCTTCGCAGAAACACAGGCAGACAGTGCTTCGTTTGTTGAATCAGGTGCAGGTCCCTATTGATACGTCCCCTGAGGGTTTGGTAGGTTTAGTAAATCCGGTTCATCATGGACCGTTCATTTCATTTACTGAATCTGACTTACCCGAGAGCGGGAGTAATCATCTGCAAGCTCTGTATATCACTGTGGATATTTTGGGGAGAAGAGTTCCCTCAGTTTTAATTGATAATGGGTCAGCATTGGATGTGTGTCCGCTCAGTACTACTACTACATTGGGGATTGAACCATCTGAGTTTTCGCCATCAAGACAGACTGTCAGGGCTTATGATAACACTCGCAGAGAAGTCGTGGGAATGGTGACTCTTCCAGTTGTTATTGGGCCAGTTGAATTCAATGTTGATTTTCAGATCCTAGATGTGCCAGCCAGTTTTAATCTGCTTTTGGGAAGACCGTGGATTCATTTGACCGGGGCTGTGCCGTCGTCGCTTCACCAGAAAATCAAGTTTCCACACCAGGGTTCAGTGGTCACTCTGAAAGGAGATATGGAAATGAACCGAAATAGTCGAGTACCAATTTGTGAGATCAGCCAGGAGTCATCAGAAGTGTTACTGTCAGGGTTCGAGTATGTACAGGCTATCGAAAGAGAGCCCGAGCAGGCGGTTTTGTGTCTCGAATTGCATACTTATGAGGTCGAGGCGATTTATCCAATTGGGCCTACAACTCCACCTTTACCAAACTGGGGCTTTGAAGATTGTCCTTTCATCCATGATTGTGAGGAGATCGAGTTACTTCCATCTGATGATAACTTATAGGTGTCTTCAGTAGAATAGGATTTCCTTGTTTCCAATAAAAAACCTCAACCTCATTCGAAGAGGTATGAGTGTCAGTTTGGTTCATCTTCAGTGTTCCGTTATTCAACTTTCAAATAATAAAAGAAGTATTCATTCTCTTCTTATCTCTCTTGCAGTGTCTCTTTTTTATCATCATTGGATTTGTATGGCATGAACATAGACCCGCGAGAGAATGTTCCTCCTGAGTTCGACGAGCAATATGGAAAGGGGCACGCTCAACCTAACATGGATGAATTAATTTCAATCAATTTAGGGACGGATGAATCACCTAAAATAATTAAAATTGGATCAACACTGTCGCCGCAAGAGAGAGAATCATTGGTAGAGGTTTTGAAAGAGAACATTGAAGCTTTCGCATGGTCGTACCAAGATATGCCAGGCATTGATCCCGACATTGTGCAGCACTTCATCCCCACTGATCTGAACATGAAGCCAGTCAAGCAGAAGCTGCGGAGAATGAAGCCAGAATGGGCCTTGAAGATTAAGGATGAGGTGATCAAGCAGATGAATGCCGGATTTTTGCAAGTAGTGGAGTACCCAGAATGGTTAGCCAACATTGTTCCAGTGCCTAAGAAGGATGGGAAAGTACGAATGTGTGTTGATTTCAGAGATCTCAATAAGGCGTGTCCTAAGGATGACTTCCCTCTGCCTCATATAGATGTATTGGTTGACAACACTGCTGGCCATGCACTCTTATCTTTTATGGATGGTTTTTCGGGTTATAACCAGATCAAAATGGCTTCTCAAGATATGGAAAAGACTGCCTTCATCACACAATGGGGGACATTTTGTTATCGGGTTATGCCCTTCGGCCTTAAGAATGCTGGCACGACATACCAAAGGATGGCTACCACACTGCTGCATGATTTGATTCACAAGGAGGTGGAAGTGTACGTAGATGATATGATTGTGAAGTCTGTGGATAGGGAAGGACATTTAGCTGCTTTGAAGAAGTTCTTTGAAAGAATTATCAAGTACAAGCTGCGTCTGAACCCTCAGAAATGTGCATTTGGAGTGACTGCTGGGAAGCTGCTCGGTTTTATGATCACACAGAGAGGGATAGAAGTAGATCCAGGGAAAATCAAAGCCATCATGGAGATGCAACCACCAAAGACAGAAAAGGAAATCCGGGGATTTTTGGGAAGAATTCAGTTTATCAGCCGCTTCATAGCTCAATTGACGACTATCTGCGAGCCGATTTTCAAGCTGCTAAAGAAGGATGTACCGACTAAGTGGAATGAGGAATGTCAAGAGGCATTTGATACCATCAGAAGGTATTTGAGCAACCCACCAATACTGGTTCCCCCGCGACAAGGTGAACCGTTATTACTCTACTTAACTGTCACCGAAACCGCGATGGGAGCTATGTTAGCTCAATATCTCGAAGAATCCTTGAAAGAGAATGCCATCTACTACCTCAGCAAGAAGATGACGGATTATGAAGTGAACTATAGTGCTCTGGAAAAGACATGCGTGGCATTGGTGTGGGCAACTCAAAAACTTCACCATTACATGATGTCTTTCCAAGTACTCTTGATCAGTCAAATGGACCCATTGAAGTATCTGCTTGAGAAGCCTGCTTTGTCCTATAAAACAGCGTGGTGGTTGTTGTTATTGTCAGAATTCGACATTCAGTATGTACTGCAGAAATCAGTGAAAGGAAGAGCTATAGTAGAACACTTGGCAGAATGTGCTACTTCACAATCAGACGATGGCAATTACCAGTTCCCGGATGAAGAAATCCTTGTGATAGAGAAGAAGGTGTGGAAAGTGCACTTTGATGGAGCATTGAATAGGAGAGGATGTGGCATAGGAGTTTGTCTCGAGACACCTGAAGATGTGATGATACCTGTGGCGGTGAAACTGAACTTTAAGGCAACCAATAACATAGCTGAGTATGAGGCTTGCATTTTAGCCTTGGAATCAGCGTTGGCCTTGGGAGTAGAAGAGCTCGAAGTGTATGGGGATTCAGCCCTTATCATATGCCAAACTAGAAGAGAATGGAAGACTAAGGATGAGAAGCTACTGCCATATCACGATTATCTAGAGACACTGGCGAAAGAATTCCTTCAAATAAAATTCTTTTACCTGTCTAGGCAAAAGGACAAGTTTGCGGATGCCTTAGCCACTCTAGCATCCATGGTAGAGATTCCAATAGAAGAGGGAGTAGCACCGATGATCATTGAATCTAGAGAAGAACCCATCTATTGTTGTGCCCTAAGGGAAGGAGAACCAAACGACGGGAAGCCATGGTACCATGATATTCAGCAGTACTTAGAAAAAGGGGAGTATCCACCAGAAGCATCCTATGTTGACCGAATGACTTTGAGAAGGTTGGCTAGCCAGTTCATCTTGTGCAGTGGGAAATTGTATAAAAAATCTTATGACGGTGTCCATCTCTTGTGTGTAACAGAAGATGAAGCAGAACGGATCATTCAGGAAATACATGAAGAGGCTGGGGCTCCACACATGAATGGGTATATGCTTGCGAAGAAGATTATGAGACTGGGTTACCTTAGAAAGTGATTGTGCTAAACATGTTAAGAAATGCCATAAGTGCCAAGTGTTTGCAAGTGGTAAGCATCAGCCATCCATGCCACTCACTGCCATGTCATCACCATGGCCATTCGCAACATGGGGCATTGATATCATCGGCAAGATCACTCCTGCGGCCTCGAATGGGCACGAGTACATACTGGTGGCTATTGATTATTTTACCAAGTGGGTAGAAGCAGCGTCGTACAAAACTTTGAATGCTAAGCAGGTTGCCAAGTTCATACGGTGCAACATCATCTACCGGTATGGAGTGCCACGTGAGTTTATTTCAGACAATGGGCAACATTTCAAAAAAGAGACTGAGGAACTTCTTAAGAAATATGGTATAGTACATCACCATTCCTCTCCTTACCGTCCGCAGACTAATGGAGCAGTAGAGGCAGCTAACAAGAATTTAAAGACCATTTTGAAGAAGACCACTGATTCGTACAATGATTGGCATGAGAAGTTGCCTTTGGCATTGTGGGGCTATCACACATCCATTAGGGCGTCAACTGGGGCTACGCCTTACTCGTTAGTGTATGGTATGGAAGCAGTGTTACCGGTTGAGTTAGAGATACCTTCACTAAGGGTAGCTATGGAAAGCCAACTAGCAGAAGTCGATTGGATGAGGGATAGATATGAGCAGCTGTCACTAATTGACGAGAAGAGATTGAGGGCCCTATACCATGTTCAAGGTTATCAGAGAAGGATAGCTCGAGCATTCAACAAGAGAGTTAAAAACAGGGGCTTAAAGAAAGGGGATTTGGTACTCAAAGAAATCAGAATGCCAATTCATGATCCAAGAGGGAAGTTCAAGCCAAGTTGGGTGGGACCCTACATCATCAAAGAGATACTATCAGGCGGAGCCGTGCGTCTTATGGACATAGATGGGATCGAATTCTCTCAACCTACCAATTTGGATCAAATGAAAAAGTATCATGTATAAATAAAAAAAAAAAAGAAAAAAGAAAATGCTTTTCAATTGATCCCATGAACTACAAGGACCTGATTCTCCAAGCATTCAAAATAAGTCAAAGTTTTTTGAAGAAAAAATATATTTAAAGGATGGAGATATGTAGGCAGCCCATAAAGTTACCTTGGGTGCGGTCCAATTCTTTAAGGCAAAACAACCCTGTGTTTGTTTTCAATTGCAATTGTTTGCAGTGATTTATTCAAAACTAAAAAGATAAAATTCTTTTATTCATGAGATGAAGAGAAACCTTTCAAAGGTCTATTACATGCCATATGATTCTAATTCCATACATTCTAAATAAAAAAGCATGGGAAATATGTTTCAAAAGTTCTGTCAATCCCTTTGTTCTTTCCTGGAAATTCCTTCAGAGTCATCATCTCTTCTCCTCTTGTAAAGTACTACTTGTAAAGCATTAGGTGGAAGTGACGAAGTGTCCCCTCGCTCTTCAGATGAGAGACTTTCAATAAGTCCTGAAATCCTAGCCTTCATTTCTTGTCCCTGAGTACCCATATTCTGAGATAACCATTGCCTATAAGCCTCATCCAGTTCAAAAGGCTCATGAGAGAAATCAATGTGAGTTGTGCGCAATACAAATGGCCACCTTGACATCAAAACCTTCACCAATGATGGAGAGATCGCCTTGGAAGTATAAGTATGCTCTAAGAGAGATGGAATTGTCTGTTTGACTCCCATTTGGCGAAGCAATCGGGTTGCTCAATAGAAAGAATTACATTTCAACCCTACCAAAATCACCACAGAATAACCTAGAGAACAGAGCAGATAATGGCCAGAACAGTTCTAGTCATGTACATACACCATAAAAGTGAGAAAACTTGTTTTAGTACAAATATTTACAAGTTACATATGATTTTCAAAGTGAAACCCCGTGCCTCATAGAGGATTGATCAACGTCTTCGAGAGTTCCTCCTTATCCCTCTGCTAGATCCCTCGCCAGCTGAAGAATGACGTGGTAGGTCAGGTGCCTGAAACGGTGTTCACAGTTTGATCAGTTTGTGAAAAGGGAAGGAAGCTGAATTTGAGAATGTGATTTGAAGTTACCTGTTGACGAGTGAGAGCGGAGGTCCTCAAGCTCATCCTACGAAGGTCACGCCTCATGGCAGTAGTAAGATCGATATAATCCTGGCAATACTCTCGAGGGACCTGTCAGAAATGAATAATATCAGTGTATCAGTGGGAATGCATGTGCAGTTGTTTGATTCAGTAGGAGGTTCACCTGTTCGTAAGAAGGATATATGTGATATCCCTCATCGACTGAAGGTCGTGAAATAGTAGAAGTTACGAAGTTATCTTCAACTATCAGCTCAATGTTCCAGTCTGCAGGCTGTAAGGTAGGAGGCCTATTTGTGTCTTGATCATCATCACTAACAGCAGCTCTAGAGCTTTGACCCCGGGAACGGCGACTCTGTGGACATAAAGATGAAGTTTTGTGATTGCATTTACAGGGATGAAAGAAAGTGTTATATTTACATACCCTTTAAGGAGGTTCTCCAGTCGCCAAGGGGCGCATCAAGAATTGTTGACAGAAGACCTCGTAGCTCGCATCAGAGAAAAGGAAAGCAGAAAGATCCACTCCTCTCTTAGACTCTAACAGGGCCTCACCCTTCAATTTGTCAGTGTGACGCATATTTGCAGGAGGCAGAAAAGGCACTCTAGCTGCATCCATGTTTCCATATACTTGGCGACAGACTCTTTCACCCAAGTACCAGTACCTGCCAGCAGGCCACTCAAATAAAATTCGCCTATGTGCTAGGAGTACACTATGCATGTGAGGGGGAGCCAAAGTAGTCCTCCAAATACCCCATAGGTCCCAGTTCACCTGAAGATTATGAAGAGTATGAGAGTTGAATTTAGAAGATTTAAGAGAAAGACAGTGGTTTGGGATTTTACCTGTTCTGTAGTGAGACCGGCAAGGATAGCTTTGGCAGCAGCATAATCATACCTATGGAGGTTGGAGTGCTTCCTATGGCATGGATCAAAGCGGGCTAAAAATGGCCATTGGTTAACCCCCTCTTTCAAGAGAGGACAACCAAGACCCAAGTAGATGAATGCCCATACCTGCATGAGAGAAAGATCAAGAAATTGACAAAGATTTAGAAAGATTTTATTTAAAGACATCAGATATCAGTACCTGCCATATGAAAGCTAAGCCGCCGAAGTCTTGAGCAGCATCTCGAGATTTGTCACACATGGAGCGATACATAGTCGCTAATGCAGCTCCGCCCCAGTCATACAGATAAATATTATCCGTAATCTCCAAACTCTTCAAAAAGCCTAGAGGGGCTATGTCCTGTGTACCTGCAAAGAAAGTGCATGAGAGCAGATACAAAATGAATGCACGGGAAATATCCTCGGGTTCCCCTCCCTCCTCTTCATTTTGAACACTGAAGTGATTATAGAGCCAAGAGCGCCTGACTCCTCTTTTTGTCAGAGGAACATTTTCAATGCCCAAAAGATTGTACAAGTATTCTTCATCTGCGTGAGCTTCATCATAAAAGGCGAGTGGTTGGCCTCCAATATGAAGCCCTGTAATCATAGTGAAGTCAAGTGGGGTCATGGTCATTTCCCCAAACCCGAATTGGAATGTGTTGGTGGTGTCCCACCAGAGTTCAGAAAGAGCAATCATGGCCATTCTATCCATGTTGTCGAGCCAGAGAGAATCCAAGAAGAACTTAAAGCCTGCTTGCTCAACAATGGCCTTGGCTTGGGGTTGGCTTGTCTCCATTAATTCCCACCATTTGATGAGCTTACCTAAGGAATATCTTGTACGGATTTCGAAATTGGGCTGCATAAGCACATTTGGGGTTATATTCACATCAAAGCAAATGTTGTTATTTCTAAAGGAATTTTGATTCAAATGCAATGCAAGCATGACTATTGATTTATATATCATGAATGAAGTAAAATTTATGCTTTGAATGAGCCAAAATGATCAATACATTTTCAAAAGGTTTTTACAAAAAAAGTTGTATGCATATTGTATGACACCATTTATTATCAAAGGCATGGGTGGTGTCACCAAAATCCAAAATGTTTCAAAATTCAAAATTGATGGTGTTTTAATCAAATTAAACATCATAGAAAATTTTTGAGATACTTTACTTGGCATGAAATGACTTGTAAAGAAGAAAATGGATAATGGTGTCATTGAGGCATTTTATCAAACATGTGATATGCACATTTTCAAAATGATATTTTCAAAGAAGATTGATCATGGAAAATACTTTCTAAAATCCTACAAAAATCATTGAAACATGATTAGGATATGTTTGATTTGAAAAATCAAAGCTTACTTCATTGAGACATTTCATCAAACACTTGGTGTGCACCATTCACAAGCTTGTGAAGTTATGAAATGGGGCTCCCATGCTTTTCCCAAAGGTTACAATGATATGAAAATCAACAATCAACATGCAAACAAGCATTTTAATTCAATCAATTGCATATGAATCAAGAGTTATTAAGGAAATTTAACTTACATTGTCTTTGGAGTGAATATACGAAAGATGTGTTCTAGGCTCCAAGAGTAGAGATGGTGGATGGGAGTCTCCATATGAGGGTGCCTTGTAACTAGCCTTGACTTCCAAGAATGGATATTTCAAGTAAGGTGGAGGTAATTGATCCATCTTTTGAAAAGAATGGAGTATGTGGGAAATAGAGAGGATCACACCAAATGAGAACAAGTTGAAGAACTTGAGAGAATGAAGATGATTTTGTGTTGGCAAGAGTGCAAACCAAAGACTTGATTGAGTATGTATTGAAGATCAAAAGCTAGGGTTTTGGAGCAAAACCAAGCTTGGAAGTGGTTTAGAATGAGCACAAGAGTGCATATGAGCATGAGGGGGTTTAAAAAAGAAAAAAATTTTCGGGTCACACATGGTAACCGTCCTAGCTAGGACGGCCAACCGTCCAGCCCAGGACGGCTAGCCGTCCAGGCTAGGACGGCCACCAGTGTGCCCCAACTTGATTTTCTCAATTTTTGTTTTTTCGGTCAATTTCCTCCAAAATTAGTTCATGTTTTGCATGGAAATTACCACTAAATGATGATTTTGAATGATGATTTTGAAATGATGATTTTGAAAACATTATATATGGGAGAAGTACCATATAATTGAGGCTGTGTTCATGTGGGAGATGTACCATATGAGCAATGAGTTTGAAGTTATTTTATGTGAGACATAAAATAACGATTTGAATTGCCTTATGTGTTTATTTTATGTGAAACATAAAATAACAAGGTGAGATTATTTTATGTGAATGCTTTATATGGGAGATGTACCATATAATTGATGATATGTTCACACGGGGGATGTACCATGTGAACGATGAATTTGAGTTATTTTATGTGAAACATGAAATAGCATTTTGAATTGTTTGAAATTATTTCATGTGAGACATAAAATAACGTTTTGAATTGTTTGTGATTATTTTATGTGAAACATAAAATGATGAAGTGAGATTATTTTATGTGAGACATAAAATAATGCTTTATATGGGAGATGTACCATATAATTGATGATTTGTTCATATGGGAGATGTACCATATGAACAATGAATTTGAATTGTTTTATAATAGTGATGTGAGATTATTTTATATGAAATATAAAATAATGATCTTTATATGGGAGATGTACCATGTAAAGAGTTGATTTTAGAGACTTATATGGGAGATGTACCATATAAAGTGATGGGTTTGAATTGTTTTATGAGAGACATAAAATAACGTGTTTAAAACATTTCATGTGAGACATGAAATAATAAATTTGGATTATTTTATGTGAAACATAAAATAATGCGTTTGAAATATTTCATGTGAGACATGAAATAGTGATGTGAAATTATTTTATGTGAAACATAAAATAATGCTTTATATGGGAGATGTACCATATAATTGATGATATGTTCACATGGGAGATGTACCATGTGAACGATGAACTTGAGTTATTTTATGTGAAGCATGAAATAACATTTTGAATGATTTGAGATTATTTTATGTGAGACATAGAATAATGCTTATATGGGAGATGTACCATATAATTGATGATATGTTCATATGGGAGATGTACCATATGAACAATGAGTTTGAATTGTTTTATGTGAAGCATAAAATAATGGTTTGAAAATGTTTATATAGGAGAAGTACTATATAAATAATATTTCTTATGGGAGATGTACCGTAGAAATAATGAATCTGAACTATTTTATGTGAGAGAAGTATCACATAAAATGATAACTTGTATGTGTTATGTGAGAGAAGTATCACATAAAATGATGATTTGTGTATGCTTATGTGAGTGAGATATCACATAAATGTTTGTTTTGTGGTTTGTTAGTGTGATTGATTTTGAAATAATTGGAAGTGTGACTTCCAAGAATTATTTTCATTCTGGATTTGTTCAGGAAATAGATCTCAATGTTCGTGAGATGTTGGTTGAATCATCCCTCTTTTGTTGCGGCAAAAATGGGATGCCATTTTGTTTCGTTGGTATTACATGGCGAAGCCATGAAACACCAACGAGGGGCTTCTGTGGACACCCCATTTTTACCATTTATTTCTACCATATGTCCATGCAAATGATCAACTAGAATAGCTGATTATTGGGTGAGGAATTGGCCTTGTAAAGACCAAATTGACCAAATTGCCCTTTGCTGAGGAAAATGACAATTCATTATTTCATGTGTACATTTGGATTGGAATCAACCCATTTGTATTGGATTCGACTTTTGAGGTGTTTTAGAACATCCCTGTAAATTTTCATGGCATTCTGATGAGAGCTCGATAGGTAATTAGGGTTTTTGTGACTTGAAGGGCATTTTCGTCCTTTTTTTCGTATAATTTCCGAATGACCTCCGAATTCGAAACGGATTGTTTCATGAGGTTTATATGGATGTGGGGAGTGTATTTGATGTGTCAATTGAGCCTTTGAATGGTTGGGATGGATTCTCCCAAAATCGATCCCACGGGTAAGGATGAGCTGAATTAGGGTTTCGATCAAATTGACCGTGAATTGGTCGTTTTTACCAAAACAAAAGATTTTCAAAACATATTGTTAAGTACCAATTTCATGTTGAAACCATGTTTTTTAGAAGTGGTGCAAGCCTAATTGATCAATTTTACAAAACAGAGAATGGTCATATGACCAATTTTGGCACAACCGGGTCAATTGGCTAGCTTTTTGCTAAAACCCTTGACTATGGTCAATTGATTTTAACCCAAAAACATTCTAAAAATGTGGGGGATCAAAGCACGGTCGTTTTGAGCCCTGAACCATCGGATTTGGATCAAATTTGACCAAAATATGGCCAAAATTCGAAAACCCTA
>JAESVK010060317.1:3234-13535 GCA_017140935.1 Hamamelis virginiana
AAACCTTCTTGAATTTTTCAACCCTTGAAAAAGACAAGCATGGAGAGGGAGAGAGAGAGAGGGGCGGCATTCATGAGAGAGAGAATGAGATGCATGCTTGCTAAAAAGATAGGGTTCACTCTCTTTAAATAAGCCCCTCCTCTTCTTAGGGTGTTTGGTTACTAGTGCTAGCATGACCATAAACCCCGTTTAGGTTATCCCCATTCTTGAATTAGATATCCTTTTAGTTATTAATTAATTAACCCTTAATTAATTAAAACCAAACATATATCAATTAGAATGTAACCCTCTCACAAGTTTAACAACCTCACTTATGTTCTTATGTGTGTGACCCATTGGGTTCATCCCAACCTAGTAGTGGCAGGGGACATCTCAATGTCGCCCAAAATAGAAACTTTCTATTTTTAGGTTCTATTGGAACAATTCCAATTTTGCCCTCAATGATAACCCTTATCATTAGGCCTTCACTAGTCATGAGTGACATCTAGCAATATGTCATGACGTACCCTAGGTGTGGGTGAATATACGAACGTGTAAATGAACCCTTCGTGCTATAAATAATCCCTCACCAAACAATGTCTCGATTAAGTTAGTTGGGTATGGATACATGTCAAACCCTAACTTAATCATGCGTTACTAATTCACCAGATTATAATCTCAATTAGGTATGCCCTTGAAACACTTTTCTTGGCAACCTTCTGCTTTGGCCAAAGACTCCATTGAGATAGTAACTGTGAACTAACTAAGACATTCGCCCTTTCTTATTAAGGGTGGTGATCCTCTATTGCACACTCACCTATCTTCATACATAACTCACTAGAGCCAATGAGCACCGATTACATCCTTGTGATTAAGGGTGTACGAGATACTATCAAACTCTAGCAATTCATATATAAGATAACAAGTGGTGTCTCAAGTCTAAGGATTACAACTGTGACTATACACATGAGCAGCCTTTGACATACAAATAGAATTCCATAAGCTGTACTCAAATTGGTCACGTTCAGTGTACCTGTTCTCTAACAAGCACCCACAGGTTTACTATAGTGTCTCTACACAGATGGTTCGAGACTCACCATCCTCCCATGGAGCTAGTAAAACCTGAGCTAATCTTAACGGTTTATAATTGTCCAAATATATAAACCTATGATCAGGAACCAGTTTAGGATAGAAGTACTTGAGAGTTATAAGTCTCTCTATCTCAACACTTGAGATATAACTCTCTATCATACTATCCAAGGACTTTATCATGAACAGTAATTAAACACAAGTTTACATGATAAAAATAGCCATATCATAAATGAATAAAGATCCATACAAGATATTATAATGAAATATAAAACCCTAAACTCAACAGAACAATTGGTTTTAGGGCACATATCTAACAAGAAGATGACTGACTACGAGGTTAAGTTCGACGCATTAGAGAAAACATGCGTGGCATTGGTGTGGGTCACCCAAAAACTCCGCCATTACATGTTGTCTTTTCAAGTGCAACTAATTAGTCGCATAGACCTCCTGAAGTACTTATTAGAGAAGCCGGTGTTATCCTATAGGACAACTCATTGGTTGTTGTTGCTACCAGAGTTCGACATCCAGTATGTGGTGTAGAAGTTAGTCAAAGGGAGAGCAGTGACAGAGTTTTTAGCAGAGCATCCGTCGTCAGTAGGAAAACCGTCTGAGTATCATTTCCCCGACGAAGAGATTATAGAAGTGAGTAAAGAGCCTTGGAAAGTTTTCTTTGACGGTGCTTATAATAAGAGGGGATGTGGAATAGGGGCGTTGTTAGTCACACCGGAGGATAATTTGATACCATTATCTGTCAGATTATCGTTCGATGCCACTAATAATATAGCCGAATATGAAGCTTGCATCCTAGCATTGGAAGCTGCCTTGGAGTTGGGCGTGGAAGAATTAGAAGTATATGGGGATTCCGCCTTGATTATATGTCAGAGGAGAATGGAAGATTCGTGATAAGAAGTTATTACCTTACCATGAATACTTAGAGACTTTGGTGAAAGAGTTTTATCGAATTGACTTATTTTATCTGTCTAGGTTAAAGAATAAGTTTGCGGATGCCTTAACCACTCTAGCATCCATGATAGATATCCCTAAAGATGAAGGTGTAACTCCTCTCATCATTCAGTCACGGGAAGAGCCAGCCTACTGTTGTGCCATACCAGAAGGGGAGCCGAATGATGGAAAATTGTGGTATTACGACATCCAACAGTTTGTAGAGAAAGAGGAGTACCCGAAAGAGGCGTCATCCATAGACAGGAAGACCATAAGAAGATTGGCTAGCCAGTATATTCTGTGTGGAGGGAAACTGTACAAAAGATCATACGATGGGATGCATCTATTATGCGTCAGTGAACAAGAAGTGGAAAGAATAGTGTTAGAGGTACATGATGGGGCTGGGGCTCCGCATATGAACGGATACATGTTGGACAAGAAGATATTAAGATTAGGATATTATTGGTCGACCATGGAGAGGGATTGCCATCTATATGTCAAGAAATGTCATAAATGTCAAGTGTTTGTAAGTGGAAAGCATCAACCCTCGATGCTACTCACTACCATGTCTTCACCATGGCCATTTGCAACATGGGGCATTGACATCATTGGCAAGGTAATCCCCTGTAGCATCAAATGGACATGAGTATATTCTGGTTGCTATAAACTATTTTACTAAATGGGTAGAAGCTGCGTCCTACAAGACATTGAACGCCAAACAAGTAGCGAAGTTCATACAGAATAACATCATCTATCGATATGGAGTGCCCCACAAGTTCATCTCTGATAATAGACAACATTTTCGAAAGGAAACCGAAGAGCACTTGCAGAAGGATAGTATCAAGCATCATCGCTCATCTCCTTATAGACCGCAGACAAATGGGGCCGTCGAAGCAGCAAATAAAAATCTAAAGTCGATATTAAAGAAGACTACCGAGTCCTACAATGATTGGCATGAGAAGTTACCATTGGCATTATAGGGTTATCATACTTCTATTAGAGCTTTAATAGGGGCTACCCCCTTTTCACTTTTGTATGGAATGGAAGCGGTATTACCCATAGAACTAGAAGTCCCATCACTAAGGATTTCTATGGAGAGTCAGCTGACAGAGACAAAATGGGTAAGGAACCGGTATGAAGAGTTAGCTCTGCTAGATGAAAGGCGATTGAGAGCGCTTTATCACATTCAAGGGTATCAAAGAAGAATAACCAAGGCATTTGGCAAGAAAGTAAAGAATCGGGGTTTGAAGAAATGAGATCTGGTATTAAAAGAGATTCGAGCACCAATACATGACCCGCGAGGAAAGTTCAAGCCAACATGGGTAGGCCCTTACATCATCAAAGAGATACTATAAGGCGGAGCGGTGAAGATTTCAGACATCGATGGGAATGAGTTCCCTCAACCTACCAATTTAGATCAATTGAAGAAGTACCACATATAATAAATAAATAAATAAAAAAGCCCACTAGGTAGATAACCCGAAAGGGCTGCTTAGGCAAAAGTTAGGGAATTAAAAAAAAAATTGGACTTTTTCAACTTGATCTATGAACTACGAAGACCTGATTCCCCAAATATCACAAAAAGTTAGAGAAAAATGACAAGAGAATGCATCAAGGACGGGGATACGTAGGCAACCCATAAAGTTACTTTGGGTGCGGTCTATTTCTTGTAAAAACATCAAGAGCTTGGTTCATTTGTAATTATTAAGGGATATTCGTTGAGATTTTAATAAAATTAATATTTATTCATCCATAAAGGGAAGAAACCTTTTGAAGGTTTTATTACATGCCATATGTGTCCATAATTCTTATTTCATATAGTTCTTACATCTATTCTATAAAAAAAAATCTCTAGTCTACTCTAAGTCCTCCTCGCCCTGCGGGCTTGGGCTTCATCTTCATTCCTCTTCTTTCTCTTAGCTGTCCTAACTCGCGACATATTTGATGGGAGTGATGAATCTGCTAACTGAGCTGCAACTTGAGAATCATAAACGAGGCTTCGAACCTTATCCTTTATAGCCTGCATCTTTGAACCTAAGTCCTGTTTAAGCCAAGCCGATACCCCTCATCAAGTCTAAAAGACCCGTTACCATCCCCTAACTGAGTCATAGACAAACCTGAAGCCCATTTCTTCACAGCCTAAGATACCAAAGAAGGAGTAGCTGTCTCTATCCCATGAACATGCCCTTTGATGGGGAGGTTTATTTGAGCACGACCCATTTGGCGAAGCACGCGGCAAGCCCAATAGAATGATGTATGCCTTAAGCCCATGAGCTTCACCTGACAGCATCCAGAAATGCGTAGCACATACTCCTCGCTGCAATCCCATATAGCCACATGCCATTGAATATCTCTCCAAGATAGAGAAGATAAGAAGATGATCATGTCCTGAGTTGATCGGTGCTCAAGAGACATCAGCTTTCGTGAACAGTAATTGTGGGATAGGTGTTTAGGCCCATCAAGATGAGAGATAACTTGAGCCTTTCAACTAACCACATCTGTAGAAGAATAGGGCTACCCTCAATGCGTAGAGAAGAATGTGAGTGAAAATGGTCGAGCCCATTCAGAGTTTCAGCAAGCACTAAAGGGATAATATTATGTGATTTCGACAGTGGTAGAATGAGCTCACATGTTTCGATAGGTATGGAAGGTGTCCAATTCGAAACAAGGAAACAACCCAATATGCATAAGGCAAGTGCGTACTGGGTAGGCCTATGAAGGGCTAATGATTTTCCCCCCTCCCGCAAGAAAGACGAAGCCAGTTTGAGAAGATCAATGGAATTTTCATTGATGAATGTGGAAGCTTCCCTAGGCGAGAGTTCAAAGAGAGAAGAAAATGTTTGGAAATAACATCGTCGAATGGTAGGAAAAATGAAAGAGCCACTAGCAGAGATATTCATTAAAGCATAGAATTCCTCAAATAAAGGATATACCTCTTCACAATTGAAGCGAAATACATAGAGCTAGGGGTCCCAGAAGTAAATCACAGAGTTGAGAAGTTTGTCTTCAAGTTTCACATAAGAGAGATAACCATGAAGTCAAGCCAAATCGAGCGAACACCTTCTTATCTTCCGCTCGCATTCTTGCTACGAATAGGTTGAGAATCAACTTGAGAGCTTCCATTATGTTTAGTGTGATGAAAGTGAGCCTAGGGGTGTGTTTTTATAGCCTTTTTTGGCAAGAAAATCGAGTTAGAATCGAAGTAGGACGCCTGAAAAAATCAAAAATCGTCAAAATAGGCGAAATTTAGAAACTAGGGTCGTTGACTATCCCACTAGGGACGGCCAACCGTCCATGGGGGGATGGTCATCCCTCCCCGACTCCAAATTTCGTCTAATTTTGACTTTTCGTGACTTTTTGATGCCCGGTTTGACTTTTCGCCCTATTTTCGTCAGTTTTGACCTGTTTTCGGGATTAGAATTGAACCAAAAGGCAATCGAAACATATTTTTATTCTCATTAGGATATAATTACATGTTAATCGGGGTTTTTAGTGCATATATAGAGAAAGAGTTACATAGAAAATCCTAAGTGGGACTCTTTTGGGCCCAATGGTACAAAATCATCTACGCCGGGATGATTTCCTCGCCCCTCATGAACCCGATACCTCGTGATCCCCTCTCGATCCACGACGCTCCTGTGAAGGCTGGCTCAAAGCCTGCAAACCCAAAGTTTGGGTAAGATTGGTGAAGTATGAAATTGTTGGTGATTGAAAGAGGGAAGTAAAAGTTACCTGTGCAGCTATATTCGCATTATGTGCATTGAGATTCATCCTCTGAAGCTCTCTAGTCAATGCTGCGTTATACGCCAAACACTCTTCGGTGTACGATGCAAGCACCTGTAAAGGATAGAAGATTCAAAGATTAGGAATGAATGAGTAATATATGACAAATGATGAAAGTATGATGATTACCGAGGTGTAATAAGGATCGAGATGAAGATATTCATTGTAAAACACGTGAGTGATTGGTCTTTGAACAAAGTTTCCATTCTCAATGACTTGCACCTGCCAAGGAATAGGTGGCAAAGGAGGAGCAGAAGATGAAGACTCGCCATCATCATGAGTTGCAGCAGCTGTAGAGTGAGAAGCATGCCCTCGGGCTCGACGGCCCTGTCGAAGGAAGAGATATGAGAAACATTTTGTGTGAAAAGGGATAAAGCAACCAAGAGAAAGTTCAATACCTCAGTAGGTGGAAACCCTAACACTAATGGAAGCATCAGATAGTGCTGACAGAATGTGCGATAATCCTCATGCTGATGATAAAAAGCATCCGCGAATACACCAGTCATGGCATCCGCTAAGGCATGGCCTGTCAAATTATCAGCATGCCTCACAGAGGGAGGAGGTGCATGAGGCACACGAGCAGTAGAAAAAGCCCCACAAACCTGATGACGTACTCTCTCCCCAAGGTACCAATAATTTGTCAGGACGCATCCCTGCAAGAAAGGCGCGGCTATAGGCATAGTCATGCTTGTGGGTACCAGCACCCTCTCTCCGATTTGGGGCATATCGAGCAAGAATAGGCCAGACCTGATTATCAGCAGCAATCGTAGGGCGATTCAGGCGATGGTACTTGTAAGCCCATACCTGTAGAAAAGACTGTGATGTAAGAGATAGGTAAAGAGGAACTCGGATTATCATAATATGAACCAGGCAACCTAAATATCCCGAGGGATCGGGAGGCCTCTCGTTCACTTTGAGGTTTTGAGTGGATTGTGGATTATTCATTATCCGTCTCAATTTATCCTTCTCTATTATCCACGTTTATCCTTCTCTATTATCCACTCAAGATTGGGTTTTTGAAAAAGGATAAAAATTTGTAAAAAATTGGGAGTCGCCACCTTATTTTTAGGGAATAAGGAAACCACAAAAAGAGTTTTATTTTAAATAAAACACTGACCCCATATTTTGGAAAAGCATGGTCTTTGAATCAAAGTTGGATTCGGGGGCTAGATTACGAAGTGGGAAGGTTCCAAGGAACTCCTTGTAGGCACCCACGTCGCCTTAATTAAAGGTCTCCTAATTAAGTTTGGGTTTTATCAAAATCTCATCACAACAATGCTATTTATCTAATCAACCACAAAATATGAATAATATAATAATAATAATATGTAGTACAAAAGTATACACAATCCTAAGGATCTTAGGAGACTAGAAGTCAACCTAAGATTGGACTTGCGCCCTATTGACTGCCCACGTACCTTACCAATTGCTTGGTAAAGATCAAAGTCCACGTAGTTCGATTCACCCTAGGACTCTCCTCTTGTAATGAACTACATCATTTAAAAGTGTTCGACTTTATCTAAGATACTATCTTTGAGAGTTTTTATCCATTCAAAATTACTTTTCAAAATTATTTGATAATTAAAAGATTTCCAATACATCTAGGATTTTTAAAAGATATAACTTATCTTCTAGAAGTAAACCTCAATTTAAACTTCCTTTTTCAAAATCAACATTATCCATGGAATTTCATTCCAAAATCATTTCTTTTCAAAGAAATCATTTCTAATATAAACTCTTTTAAAAGATTCCTATCTCATGAAAACACTATTTAATAAATCAATTTTTAATAAAAATCATTTTTTCAAAATCTCTCTTGAAGATAGACTCTTAGACTCAATCAATTACTTGAATTTGAATATAGTCCTTACAACAAAGGACAGTCCTTGGAAAGGTCAAGTGACCTTCCTAAACCTAGGGTCTCTATCTAATCCTAAGTTAATCTAAAATCCTAAATACTAATAATAATTTATGCTAAAAATTAAATAAACAAACATAATATTAACCCTACAATGCATGAAAAAATGCCCTAAATGCATGCTAATTTAACTACGTGAATCTAGGCATATTTCTAAGTTAAATTTGGCCTTAAAAATGATTTTTAGAAGTGATTTAGAGATATAAATAAATCTGGACAGATTTAAATATAATCTTTAAATCACTTTAAAAAACCTTAAAAAAATAATAAAAATGTGACAATGCCCTAGCATGCATCCTACATGAATATACTACAAGATTACATGAAGAAATTATACAAACAAATGTCCTAATATGCATACTAACATATTAAACTAAAAACTATACAAAACAATAACTTTAGCTAAACACAAGGGGAGAAACTCACTTTTGCAAGTTCCCTCGAACACATTTCATATCATTCCATTTTTTAAATAATAATGAAGAAAATAGAAGTAGAATAAACCAAAATATGAATGCATGTTATTCATAAACTCATATAAAAGAATACTCAAACTTTTATCTAAACATACATTCTTATGTGAAAACATGAAATCACATGGACAAAAACTAATTCCTAGTATGCATTCCAAACATTAAATGAATCCTAAACATGCTCCTAACAATCAAACAATAGCTAATATATTAAAACAAAACTAAAGACTCAAAACCCTAAACATACAATATACTTTATGAACCAAACACACAATATGGACTCAAAACAGAAAAACATGCATCTATATTATACAAGCAATAAACCAAACCTATTCTACATCATGCACTCTTATTCCTAACCATTAATACTTAAACTTAATATGATTCCTAAAACATAAAAGAAGAAGAAGAAGAAGAAGAAGACGACTAACATATATAAACTACCCAAAAATCCCTAAAATTAAACTATGTTATGCAAAAACCCACTACAAGAATAATGGTGTGCTTAAACATACCTTTAGCCTCCTTCTTCCTTGCTCCAAGCACCCTTCTTTAACCTCCAATGACTCTAAATTTCGTGACTAAGGTTGCTGGTGGCTGCTACAAGTGCTCCAAGTCTCCCAAGATCAAAAACTTGCCTCCAACCTAATCCCTAAGTGATGTATATATAGGAAAAGTCTTCAAATCGATCAATGGATGTCATTAAAATCCTAAGAAGTGATCTAAGGGTCTCAAATCAGTCTTCCAAGGTCTCTAAGGTCGTGCCAAGTGTCCCAAACTGAGCTAGATAGCTATTGGAAGAGTCCCAAAGCATCCAAACTCTCAAAAAATCAAAATTGGGCGAATCTGGGCATTGGGCATGGATGAACGTCCACCCTAGGATGGTCGACCATCCAGCTTGGACGGTCAACCGTCCATGGAGGGATGGTCATCGAGCCCTCAACCCAATTTTGCCCTATCTCGACCCGTCTCGACTGTTTTAGGCTTTCCGGGCCCGTTTCAAGTCCAAATTTGACGATTCAAGCGCCAAAACGATCGTGATTCGATTCTCCATGTTTCTAGAAGAGTTTGAGGATGAAAAACCTTGACCAAAGTCAAGGGGTTGAGAGAAACCAAGCCGATTAGCTGTTTTGGGCCTATCGAACCCTTTTAGGGTTTTGAAATCCACTAACCGATTGGTCGTAAAAACCATTTCTACTTCTTGAAATAAGTTTTAAAGCATTTTAAGAAAGTGTATTGAAGCCTTTAAAGGCTTTGGTTTGATAAAAAGATCGAATCCCGGTCATTCCCGGTTAAAACCCTAATATGAGCTTGAAAGGGCCTTTTGAGCCTTGAGAGACAATTATGAGCTAGGAGGCTTAACAGGCCTTGCCATTGATCAACTTAGCTATTAAACACACCTTAAATATCCATACCAAAGTCTCAGGACAATTCGAGACAAGATCGACAGCCATTCAGAGCCTTTGTGATTCAAAGGACAGCACTGCCCTTCAAGTCACAAAAGGCCTTATTTTCTATCAAACCTGGCTCAGAATGCCATGAAACTTTACAGGGATATTCCTAAACTCTCTAAAAATTAAATGCAAAAAGAACCGACTCGATCTAACCTAAAAACCTACATGTGATAATGACCTCTATCTAACTACTCACAAGGGTAAAACTGGCAACTTAGGGTTTTAACACCCTATTTTCCTTAAATCAAAGGCAACCATTAATGACCATACTCATGGTCAAAAAGGGATGTCTACACATAAGTAGGTATTCTTACCTCCCAAACGAACCCCATGCCTCCAAAGTCGATACATGTTCCTCGAGACCGACAGCTCATAGTCCTATACATCGTGGCCAAGGCAGCACCACCTCAGTCATATTAAGAGATGGTATCAATGTCCTCCAAACTCGCAAGGAAGCCTAGTGGGGCTAAATCAGCAGTGCCAGCAAAGAGAGTGCATGACAGTACGTAAAAGAGGAAAACCCATACGATGTGATCAAAATCCTGCTCCTCATCTTCAGACATGTTACTAAATATGGTTAAGAGGGTATTTCGGCGAACCGACTTCTTTACAATGTCGATGTTTGCTCCTCTAAGATAAGTATCCAGATAAACTGAGTCG
>JAESVK010060319.1:0-13595 GCA_017140935.1 Hamamelis virginiana
AACTAGAATTTCAAGTTTTTGAAATTTGAAATTTGAAATTTGAATTTCGAATTTTGAATTTTTTGAAATTTGAAATTTTGAATTTCGAAATTTGAAATTCGAATTTTGAAATTTGAAATTTGAAATTGTCATGAGATGGCAAGATAATTAAAGATTTCAAATAGTTAATTGAATTTCAAGTTAGTTGAAATTTAAATTTGAAATGGTTTCAAATTATAGATAAGATAACAAATTATCTAACATTGCATTTATATTTTGAATTTGATTTATTTCAAATTTGAAATATGGTTATCATCTATCTAAGAGAGCTAGCACTCATCTATAGATAGACACACAAAGGGGCCGGCCATGCTTTGGGAGATAGGATCAAAAATTGTTTTGTGAAAATCTCTAGCCATCTCCTCTCTCTCTCTCTCTCATCTCTTGGAGCTTGCAACTAGTATGGATCAATCTTAGAGGCTTTCATTGTTTTGGGGCTGCTCTACAATCATTTAATCCTACTCTTAAGGCTATCAATGTAAGTTATTTACATTTATTTAATGTTTTAAATATGGCTTATACAATCATGGTTAGGATATTCGATGATGGAATCATCTTTATAAAAATTTTTATTTTGTCTTCCACTGTGATTCCATGTATTTCGAACGATTCCTTTAAGTGGTATCAGAGCCAGATCAAGCATGGACATGTGTTTAATGATGGCAAGAATGGATTTAATTAATTAAAATAAAAAATCTATGGTTTTGGAAGACATGATGAATTCGGCCATGAGAGGTTCTCATGAACCTCTTGTGTTTTGCTTATTATTTTGGTGTATAAATGGCAACTAGGGGTTTTTAGTAACCCTAGCTAGGTCACGGCAAGGTGGGGCTGCCCTATAAGGTTCGGCCATATGGGGTTTTACCCCTTTGGTGTTTTAAGATCAAGGGTTTGTAGAAAAACACTAAAAGGTTTTGGGTTTTCTCTCTCACTCTCTCTATGATTTTAGGACCACCTAGGGTTTATTGGTTTTGAGTTTTGATTGTTGGGGTTTATTCTCCATGGTGGATTGAAGCTTGGAACATGATCAAAACCCCACAAAAGGTACGGCCTCTCTCTCATCTCTCTCTCTCTTAATTTCGGCCTCTTAGGGTTTTTAAACCCTAACTTGGTTCTTTTGATATTTGATTCATGATTTATATTTTAGAAACTTTATCATGATCATCTATGGATGAATCTTGAGTTTTAGAAACCCTAGATTCAAATGGATGATGTTCTTGATTTTGAGAAAATTATGAACATGACTTGTTTTTTAGAAAAACTAGTTTTAATGGCTATATGGAGTTAACGGCTATGGGGTTTTCACCCCTTATGATTTTCGACCATGAGGGTTTTACCCTCTATGGCATTTGGCTATTAGGGTTTAATAAACCTAGAATGTATTTGCTTATATCTTGATTATTTTTAAATAGTTTAAATATTGATTCTTGATTAATGCAAATAACTTAGTTTAAATTTATTTAAACTTGTATATTGATGAAGCCTGTTAAAGAGTTCAACAATGGTGTTTTAGGGTTCTTTGAATCCTTGTATTCATCATCAATGGTGGCTGGTTTTAGGTTTTAGAAACTCTAAACTAAAATAGGAAAATTTCCTAATTTGTTTTAGGAATCCCTAAATGTCAAATTAAGAAATTCCTAGTTTCTATTTTGTGAATTATTTGATTTAGGAAAGTTTCCTATCTTTGATTTGATTCTTTCTTATTTTAAATGATTACGATATAGATTATATTGCAGCATATTTGGTGTTTATGGAAACCCTAAAAGGGTTAGATTATGGTAAGATTCCCTAACCCTAACCCTAACCCTAACCCTAACCCTAACCCTAGCACACTCTCTCTCTCCCACTATGATTTTCGGCCACATTGGTTTGGAACCCTAGTGTGCCTTATTTATTTTATGTTTTCATGATCTTATGTTCTTCATATGTTTTATAAAGTGTTTATAAAGTTTTCAAAATAAATTTTATTGTTTTTGAAAATTAAAATTGAAGAACATAAAGATTTGATGAAAAGTGTTTTTATGAAACAATTTTAGTGTTCTTGAGAGATTGTGAAATTCATGTGATGAGTTATTGTTTTTAATAGCTTAAAAACATTTAGGGATGCTGCTAGATGATATATAAATATGTTAAAAATGTTTTAGCATGTTTGTATATTGAAAGGATTAATTTTGAAATCGTTTTGAAATTAAAACTGGGTTGCTGTTTTTCTGGGCAGCAATCATGAAGCTTTGTAAAATCCATGGAAAATAGTTTCTGGGATTTTTGAAGCTTGCCACCTATTGACTTCATTAATATAAGGTCTTAACAAAGTCTAGGAAGAGTTCCCATGATTTTTAATGACCTAGAATAGCCACACTAGATTTTTTGTGAATAAGAGTCAATTCTGGAAAATCTGACTCTCTGTCACAAAATGTCTCTAATTGATACAAAACGTTGGATCAAGTCTTGAGACCCCTGCCATTGTTTAGAGGACTGAAAAACCTAGTGAATTGAAGTGTTTCCATGACTTATTTCACTTTAGGTTATACCCAATAAATGCATTTGTGCACAAATTCCAGATTCTGCCATGGTTTGAATTTTGTGTCACAAAGTGCATTAAAGTGATACCAAACGTTGGAATCACTAAACGAGATCTATGCCATTTGAAAGAGGACTGAAAATCCTTGTGAAATAGAGTATTCTCACATTTTAAAAGTTTGTTTTAATATAGGAAAGTTTAGTCCCAAAACAGTAGCTGAATTCATAGTCTTGTGAAAAACTGGGTTGATGTCTTTTCAAGAAATTTTGGTTTTGAGTTATTATTTAATTCCTTCCATATAGGTTAATGTTGATTAATCTATAATGCATATTAAAGTGTTAAATGCATGATAGGAATTATTAGATTAATTTCTCAAATTAAATTCTATTTATTTAAAACCCTAATTGAGTTAATTGGGAGTTTTACTAAAGAAAAGACACTTTTACATTCATATGAGATATGATGGTTTTATTTTAAATGAGATTTAAAAGATTGTTATTATTGTTATGAGATAATAATAATAATAATATTGACTTTAATTAATTAAATGTCATTGCCATCATTGCCTTTCTTTTATTGTTGTTTTTATTTATGCAATGAGTTTGTATAAATATGAATGGATAATTATGGACTTAAGACCAATTAAATGAGATGTGATTGGCCGCATTAGATGTGTTTGGCTTATTTTAAGGGTTGTATTTAAAGTTGTTTAAATTTAAGTGATGTAATTAATTTGGGGCTTGCATGCCTCTTTCCCTCTCAATCCCTATGTTTCCCCTATCTCCTTAATCCCCTTCTTTCTTTTATTATATGTTCAAGATGAATCCACCATAGCCTCTAGAAGGACAGTGGGAGGATAATCGAGAACTAATAATAAAGTTTGGTCTAAACATTATATGTATGTTTGATATATATATGATGCATGAGATGTATGTTTATTTTAAATGAGACCCCTTTTACAAAACCCCTTTTAATTCAAAATTAAGTTGTAAGGAAGAGGCCTTGGGCTTTGTCCTAGCCTCCCATCATTACATGATAGGTGGATTCTTAAGGTGGATGTGTTTGGCTACAGATATGCGGGAACATGTTCATCCTGAAGGTTCATACTGTCTTGTTTTAATATTGGATATCATAAGGTGCGATAATGGTGTATCCCAAGAACCTATTATGTGAGGGGTACAACATTCAATTGACCATACTTATGCGAATGATGGGTGTGACTTAACTAAAGAGTACTATCCAAGAACCTATTATGTGAGGATACTACGATTTAGGGGCTAAAGGATGATTGGAATTTGCTTTAAGAAGCATTAGGATAAGAGTTATCCACTCATTAAGGGTTAGTATCCAAGAACCTATTATGTGAGGATTACTAATTTTTAATGGGACCCCAATCCCTACTATGGAAATTCAGATGATGAAATTCCCGAGTCTCATCTAAGGGAGTATGAGATTTGAATAAAATAGTGGGAGGTACCATAAGACTTAGAAACCAATAGGTATTTATGTTTTGAATAATATGAAATTTACTTTTATTATTTTCTGTTGTAGATGGCTCCACTAAACCCTTTATCTAGAATCCTTGATGACAACCGTTTGACTGGTCCCAATTTCAATGACTGGGTTAGGAACCTGAAAATAATCTTAGCTGCTGATAAAATTGAATATGTTATCAAATCTCTACGCCCCAATGCTTTACCTGAGGGGGCATCTGAAGAAGAGCGAGACACTTATAATAAGTGGCTTGAGGATGATGTGCAAGTCAGGTGCTACATGATGGCATCGATGACCAATGAGCTCCAAAGGCAACATGATGTCATAGACAGTGCATATGCGATCCTTAAGAATCTTAAAGAGTTGTATGAATCACAAAACAGAATTGTAAGGTACAATGCTGTGGGTGATCTTTTCTCTGCTAAGATGGTGGAAGGGACATCAGTGAATGAGCATTGTCTCAAGATGATCCGGAACATCCACGCTCTTCATGATCTAGGTGTCGAGATCAATTCGGAGATGAGTACAGATATTCTACTTCATTCACTTCCTTCAACCTTCAAACAATTCATCATGAACTTTCACATGACTGATGTGAATGATAAAGTTTCTCTAACTGATTTGATGAATATGTTGAGTACTGCTGAGGAAACCTTGAAAAAGGATTCCAAAGGAAATGTTTTGGCTATAGATGGGGCATCAACTTCTAAACCCAAGCCCAAGGGCAAAGGTAATATGAAGAAGAAGCCCAATCTTAAGCCAAAAGGAGGAATGAAGAAGAAGAATACAAAGGGAAAGTGTTTCCACTGCGGCAAGACAGGTCACTGGAAAAGAAATTGCAAGGAGTACCTGGCTTCATTGAAGAATGGTTCTTCTGATGGTACGTCTTGAATTTGATTTACTAATTGAGAATTAGTATTTTTTTGCTTTATGGTATGAGATACCTAACTATGTTTTTTCTTATACAATACGATTGTATGTAGGAGACAAGGGGAAGCAAAAGCTCGAGTAGATATTCAGCTTTCAGTGTTTTGGAAAGGATCAAGAGTTGCTGCCTTCAACACTATAGCTCAATTCTTGACTAGTTTATTTAGGATTTGATGAACTTTTAATTATTGCCAGTTTGTAATAAATACTTCTTTAGAAGTTTTTTATTTAGTTTTGAATAGTTCGATTATTTAAAACAATTTATTTATAATATTGATTATTTGGATAATTTATGGCAATTAATTTTAAAGTTCTAAATTCTTTATGAATGCTATTAAATATATACATATGATTCAACCTTGTAGGGTTATATTAATAAATGAATCTTGACATTTTGTTTGAATTCATTAATTAATATAATTCAATCATCTTATTTATAAGGAGATTAAAAGGATAATACATGAGATGTATAAACCTTACATTTAGTTTGAAATACTTCATATCTATTTTGAATATTTGAAAGTGTTCAAAGGATTCAAAACTATGAATATTTGAAGAGTTCAAATTATTCATTTGAAGTAAAGCTAAAAGGAAATATTGAGAATATTTTAGTTGAATCATTTATATAAAGAGGACCTTAAATATGTTAAACGTTGTAGTTTAAAGATTTATTTTAAATATGAGATATTTTAAATAAACCTTGAAAGCTATGCTTTCTTTAATAAAGAGTTATTAGAAAGCAATGTTTCCATAATGGTTGAGAACCATTCCTTTATGAAACATTATAAGGGATTTTATATTATTAAAGAGTTTAATAAATAAATACCTTGTTTCAAAAAGGACTAGTGGGAGCAATAAAGTCATCATTCATTCTCACATTCCTTTATTTAAGTACATACTTTAAATACTAAGTGTAGTATCATGAATTCCATAAAAGTTATAGGAATTCTAATCTCTCAAAAATGTTGATTTTATGAGGGATTATATATGAGTTTAATATTTGAGAAATATGGAATCTCATAAAAGATTATGTACTTAATATCATTAATGCTACAAAAATTGTTGGCAGATATTGGAATTATTCAGAATGATGATTCTGAATAAAAGTGAGTATATTCTTAAGTTAGTTAAGATTGTGATACTTACATGAATAAAGGAATCTAAAAGGATGTCATTTACAAGTTGCCTAAAAGAGTGCCTAGTACATACTGTTCTCTACCAAGAACATAGGTCTCATTTACTGGACATCAGAGTTGGCAGCAGAATTATAGTTTAATTACTATTATTGAAAATAATAAAGATGCAAAGTTTGTTTGCATAGGATCTCCATTGCCATAACATCTATGGGAGTTATAAAGCCTTGTCTTTCGAAGACTAGTATAAGATACTATGGTGATTGGCTTTAGTGCAAGTGGGAGATTGTTAGAGATATGCCCTAAAATCAATCCTAAAGTGCATATCTATTTCATATTAGGATAAGAAGGTATTACTTATCGTCTATATATTCAATTATATGTACGATAATGTCCATGAATAAATGATAAGAGAAATATATATCTCAAGTTTGTTGAGATATGAAGACTCATATTTCTCATACACATTTATTCTAAAAGAGTTTCCGCTCATAGGTTTATTAAAGAGGACATTTATTAAACCGACAAGAGTAGCACAGATTTAAACTAACTCCAATGGGAGGATAGGTAGTCTTTCCTATCAGTGTAGTGACACTTAGGTTAATCTGTGGGTGCGTATTAGAGAATATGTACACTGAACATGATCTACTAGAATATTCCTATGGATATTAAGTTAAAGGAATATTCTTATGTTACGTCCATTTGGTAATCCTAAGACCTGAGAGACCATGGATGTCTTATGCCTGAGTTGTTAGGGTTTGATAGTGTTTTATACAACCTTGATCTTAAGGTTGTAGTCGGCACTCATTGGCTCTAATAGGTCTTGCATGAAGGCATATGAGTGGTCAATAAGGAATCATCACTCTCAATATTATGAGAGAGAATGTCAGGGTCAGTTCTCAAATATAACTCTCAATGTGAATCTCTGGCCAGAGTGATAGATTTTTATGAAAGGGCTTCATAGGGTTCATTTTATTGAGATTATAATTTGAAGAACATATGACAAGAAAGTTAAGATAGGGTTTTGACTTATATCCATACCCTAAATATCTTAACTGTGACATTAGGGAATGAAGGATTAAGTAACAAGAAGGGTTCACATAGTTCTGCTATTCACCCAAACCTAGGGCATGTCATGACACATTGCTATACGTCACTTATGACCAGTGAAAGCCTATTGATAAGTGTTATCAATGAGGGCATAATTGGAATAGTTTCAATTAAACCTTTAAATAGAAAGTTTCTATTTTAGGAGACATGGAGATGTCCCTAGTCACTGCTAGGTTGGGGTGAATCCAATGGGTCACACACAAACAAAGAACATAAGAGAGTCTTTTGAATTAAAGAGAGAAGGGAATTTCCTAAAACTAATTCCAATAATAACCTTATATATTATTTGTAAATATATATAAGGAATTAAGTTATATATTAATTAGTAATATATAAAAGGAATTAAGTTACTTTTGGAAATAAGTATTAAATAGAAACCCTAGGGGTTTTCTATAAATACTAGAGCTTGTGACATGCTAGCACTAAGATTCCATCCTCACTTTAGAGAAAAAGTTTCTCTCCCTCTCTCAAGCTTGATTCTTACATTGTTGAGAAGCTTCAAGGATTCAAGCGGTTTTGTGTTCGTGTGGACTTCGTTGGAGACTTCATCCGTTTGAAGTTCGAGATCAACAACTGCAAATCGAAAGACGTGTCAAGTAAGATTTATTTATGTTTGATAAATATATATGCTTGTTTTGTAAATCATATGTCCCTATGCTTGTACGATCATGGTTAGGATATTCGATGATGGAATCATCTTTATAAAAATTTTTATTTTGTCTTCCGCTGCGATTCCATGTATTTCGAACGATTCCTTTCAGTGGCATAGGAGTTTGTCTGGAGACGCCAGAAGATGTGATGATACCTATGGCAGTGAAACTGAACTTTAAGGCAACCAATAACATAGCTGAATATGAAGCTTGCTTTCTAGCTTTAGAATCAACATTGGCCTTGGGAGTAGAAGAGCTTGAAGTGTATGGGGATTCAGCCCTTATCATATGCCAAACTAGAGGAGAGTGGAGGACTAAGGACGAGAAGCTGCTGCCATATCACGATTATCTAGAGACATTGGTGAAAGAATTCCGTCAAATAAAATTCTTTTACCTGTCTAGGCAAAAAAACAAGTTTGCGGATGCCTTAGCCACTCTAGCGTCCATGACAGAGATTTCAGTGGAAGGGGGAGTAGCACTGATGATCATTGAATCTAGAGAAGAACCCATATACTGTTGTGCCCTAAGGGAAGGAGAACCAAACGACGGGAAGCCGTGGTACCATGATATTCAGCAATACTTAGAAAAAGGGGAGTATCCGCTGGAGGCATCCTATGTTGATCAGAGAACTTTGAGTAGGTTGGCTAGCCAGTTCATCTTGTGCAGTGGGAAATTGTATAAAAGGTCTTTTGACGGTGTCCATCTCTTGTGTGTGAAAGAAGATGAAGCAGAGCGGATCATTCAGGAAATACATGAAGGGGCTGGGGCTCCACATATGAATGGGTATATGCTCGCGAAGAAGATTTTGAGACTGGGTTACTATTGGTCGACCTTAGAAAGTGATTGTGCTAAACATGTCAAGAAATGTCATAAGTGTCAAGTGTTTGCGAGTGGTAAGCATCAGCCATCCATGCCACTCACTACCATGTCATCACCATGGCCATTTGCAACATGGGGCATTGGATTACTTTACTAAATGGGTAGAAGCAACGTCATACAAGACTTTGAATGATAAGCAGGTTGCCAAGTTTATACAGTGCAACATCATCTAGCAGTATGGAGTGCCATTGGAGTTTATTTCAGACAATGGGCAGCATTTCAAAAAAGAGACTAAGGAGCTTCTTAAGAAATATGGCATAGTACATCACCATTCCTCTCCTTATCGTCCGCAAACTAACGGGGTAGTGGAGGCAACTAATAGTAATTTGAAAACCATTTTGAAGAAGACCACTGATACGTACAATGATTGGAATGAGAAGTTGCCTCTGGTATTATGGGGCTATCGCACATCCATTAGGGCGTCAACTGGGGCTACGCTTTACACATTAGTGTATGGTATGGAAGCAGTGTTACCAATTGACTTGGAAATACCTTCACTAAGAGTAGTTATGGAAAGCCAACTAGCAGAAATCGATTGGATGAGGGATAGATATGAGCAGCTGTCACTGATTGACGAGAAGAGATTGAGGGCCCTATACCATGTTCAAGGTTATTAGAGAAGAATAGCAAGAGCTTTTAACAAGAAAGTCAAGAACAAAGGCTTGAAGAAAGGGGATCTGATACTCAAAGAAATCAGAATGCCGATTCATGATCCGAGAGGAAAGTTCAAGCCAAGTTGGGTGGGACCCTACATCATCAAAGAGATATTATCAGGCGGAGCCGTGCGTCTTATGGACATAGATGGGATCGAATTCTCTCAGCCTACCAATTTGGATCAATTGAAAAAGTATCATGTATAAATAGAAAAAAAAAATAAAAAAATAGTAAAATGAAGCCCGCTAGGCAGAAAACCTGAAAAGGCTGCTTAGGCAAAAATTAGGGCAAGAGCTCGCTAGGTAGAAAACCTGCAAAGGCTGCCTAGGCAAAAAGTAGAGCATTTAAAAAAAAAACAAAAAAGAAAAAAAAAATGCTTTTCAATTGATTCCATGAACTACAAGGACCTGATTCTCCAAGTATTCAAAATAAAGTTGAAAGTTTTATGAGAAAAAGATATTCGAAAATGGAGATATGTAGGCAGCCCATAAAGTCACTGTGGGTGCGGTCCAATTCTTTAAAGCAAAACAACCCAGAGTTTGATTTCAATTGTAATTGTTTGAAGCGATTTATTCAAAACTAAAAAGATAGAATTCTTTTATTCATGAAATGAAGAGAAACCTTTCAAAGGTCTATTACATGTCATATGATTCTAATTCCATTCATTCTAAATAATAAAAAGCATAGGAAATATGTTTCAAAAGTTCATCAAGTCCTTTGTTCCTTCCTTGAAGTTTCTTCAGAGTCATCATTTCTTCCCCTCTTATAAAGTACCATTTGCAAATTATTAGGTGGGAGTGACGAAGTGTCCCCTTGATCATCAGATGAGAGATTTTCGATAAGTCCTGAAATCCTAGCAGTCCTTTCCTGTCCCCTAACACCCATATTCTGAGATAACCACTGTTTATACACTTCATCCAGTTCGAAAGGCCCATGAGAGAAATCGATGTGAGTTGTGCGTAATACAGATGGCCACCTTGACATCAAAGCCTTCACCACTGATGGAGAGATCGCCTTGGAAGTGTAAGTATGCTCTAGAAGAGATGAAATCGTCTGTTTGGTCCCCATTTGGCGAAGCAGTCGGGTTGCCCAATAGAAAGAAGTACATTTCAACCCTACCAAAATCACCGCAGAATAACCTGGAGAACGGAGCAGATAATGACCAGAACAATCCCAATCATGTACATACCATTCGATGTCATTCCAAGAGAGAGTAGACAGAAAAGTCAACCATTCGAGTAAAGTGTTCTCTCAAGGTAGAGTAATAGCACGACAATGGTAGGAAGCATGGTAGGAGGTACCAGTGGAAGGAGCGATGAATTTGAGCCTTTCAATCAACCACATTTGGAGTAGAATGGGGCTACCTTCAAAAGGAGTTTTGGGGTCGGTGTGAAGTTTGTCTAAACCATTCAGAGTCTCGGCGAGGACCATGGGCATCATGTTTTGTGATGTAGAAAGGGGTAAAACTAGCTCACACACTTCTAATGGAACCAGGAAAGAGCCAGTACAGAAGAAAAATTGCCCGAAAAGGCATAAAACTAAGGCATGTTGAACGGGCTGTGAAGTAGTGAATTGATTCAAGCCAGGATGAAGAAAAGAGATAGCCAGTTTCAAAAGGTTAAGATTGGTACCTTCGATGAATGTAGAAGCATCTCCTTCAGAGATCTCGAGAAGAGAAGTGAGAGTTATTGTGTACTTATGTCGAATCTGTGGAAAGATGAAAGGTTCTTTCAGTGGAACAGACATGATTGCGCAGAATTCCTCCAACAGTGGGCATATTTCTTCGGTGCCGAAGTTGAAAACATGAATTATGGGATCCCAAAAGTGGCTTGCAGCAATGAGAAACGTGGTTTCTATCTTGATTTGTTGAAGAGAAAAGCATGCATTCAAGTTGAAGCGAGCGAACACCTTTTTGTCTTCCTTCGTCATTCTCGCCATGAATCTTTTCAAAAGCTGGGGGAGAGCCTCCATGATGCTTAAAACTATTTTAGGATGGTTGTAGAGGCTGCTAAGGGTTCCTTTTTATAGGCCTAGGTCAAGTTTGAAGAGAAATAAGAAACTGAAAAGGCCAAAAAGTGGAAACTGCTCAAAATAGGCAAAATAAGACGGACCATTACGGTGACCGTCCTAGGCAGGACGGCTAACCGTCCTAGGGTGGATGGCCAATCGTCCTGGCTTGGATGGTCACCAAGATTTGGCAGCCCATTTTTGCCAATTTTGCTTATTTTCAACTTTTTTTCGAGTTTTTGTGCATTCGGGACCCCGATTTTTATTTTTGTTGACTTTGTTGACTTTTTTGCTATTTACAAGTTTTAAAACATTGGTATTAGTGCAATCATGATCAAAAGTGAGAGAATTAATAGCAGTGAATGAGTTTTAATAGTGCACATACACCATAAAAGTGAGAAAACTTGTTTTAGCACAAATGTTTACAAATTACATATGATTTTCAAAATGAAACCCCATGTCTCATAAAATATTGGTCAATGTCTTCGAGAGCTCCTCCTTATCCCTCTGCTAGATCCCTCGCCAGCTGAAGAATGACGCGGTGGGTCAGGTGCCTGAAACAGTGTTCACGGTTTGATCAGTTCGTGAAAAGGGAAGGAAGATGAATTTGAGAATGTGATTTGAGGTTACCTGTTGACGAGTGAGAGCGGAAGTCCTGAAGCTCATCCTTCGAAGGTCACGTCTCATGGCGGTGGTGAGATCGATGTAATCTTGGCAGTATTCTCAAGGGACCTGTCAGAAAGGAATGATGTCAGTGTATCTGTGGGAATGCGTGTGTAGTTGTTTGATTCAGTGGAAGGTTTACCTGTTCGTAAGAAGGATCTATGTGATATCCCTCATCGACTGAAGGTCGTGAAATAGTAGAAGTTACAAAGTTATCTTCAACTATCAGCTCAATGTTCCAATCTGCAGGCTGCAAGGCAGGAAGCCTATTTGCGTCTTGATCATCATCACTAGCAGCAGCTCTAGAGCTTTGACCCCGGGAGCGACGACCCTGTTGACATAAAGATGAAAGTGTTATAAAGTTTTTTGCAGAGATGAAGGAAAGTGCTTTATTTACATACCCTCCCAGGAAGTTTTCCACTCACTAAGGGACGCATCAAGAACTGTTGGCAGAAGACCTCGTAGCTCGCATCAGAGAAAAGGAAAGCAGAAAGATCCACTCCTCTCTTGGACTCTAACAGGGCCTCACCCTTCAGTTTATCAGTGTGACGCATGTTTGCAAAAGGCAAAAAAGGCACCCTAGCTATATCTATGTTTCCATAGACTTGGCGACAAACTCTCTCACCCAAGTACCAGTATCTGCCAGCAGGCCCCTCAAACAAGATTCGCCTATGTGTCAGGAGTACGCTCTGTGTGTGGGGGCAAGTCAAAGTAGTCCTCCAAATACCCAATGGGTCCCAGTTCACCTGAGGATTATGAAGAGTATGAGAGTTGAATTTGGAAGATTTAAGAGAAAGACAGTGGTTTGAGATTTTACCTGTTCTGCAGTGAAACCAGCAAGGATAGCCTTGGCAGTGGCATAATCATACCTATGGAGGTTAGATTTTTTCCTATTGCATGGATCAAAGCGAGCTAGAAATGACCATTGGTTAACCCCCTTTTTCAAGAGAGGACAACCAAGACCCAAGTAGATGAAGGCCCATACCTGCATGAAAGAAAGATCAAGAAATTGATACAGATATAGAGAGATTTTGTCGGAAGTGAAAGAATACAAACGAGGAACGCAGCGGAAGGTAGGATTTTTTTAAATTTTCCCTTGTATTCATCCATGAATCCTCTTAATCGATAAAACGAATCAACTTTAAATTAAAGACATTAAAATAAAGCTTACTTCATATGTTCCTTTGCAATGTTCCCTTCACTTTGATGATCGTCCTCGCCAATCTTCAAGCCTCAAAATTATGACGGCCTCCAAAGATCGTCCACACGAACACAAGAGCGATTAAACCTCCTTGATTTTTCAACACTTGAAAAAGCAAGCATGGAGAGGGAGAGAGAGAGAGGGGTGGCACCTAGAGAGAGAGAGGACTTGGAAGAGTCAAGCTCTTGGCTATTAGGGTTCTCTCTCTTTAAATAAGCCTTCTTAGGGTGTTTGGTTACTAGTGCTAGCATGACCATTAACCCTGTTTTTGTTACTAACACTCTTGAATTAGATATCCCTTTGACTCTTAATTAATT
>JAESVK010060324.1:0-11148 GCA_017140935.1 Hamamelis virginiana
GTGTACGAATTTCGAAATTGGGCTGCATAAGCACATTTGTGTTATATTCACATCAAAGTCAATGTTATTATTTCTAAGTGAATTTTGATTCAAATGTAATGCAAGTATGGCTATTGATTTACATATCATGAAATGAAGTAAAATTTATGCTTTGAATGAACCAAAATGATCAATACATTTTCAAAAGGTTTTTACAAAAAAATGTGTGCATATTGGATGATACAATTTATTATCAAAGGCATGGTTGGTGTCACCAAAATCCAAAGTGTTTCAAATTTAAAATTGATGGTGTTTTAATCAAATTAAACATCATAGAAAATTTTTGAGATACTTTACTTGACATTAGATGACTTGTAAAGAAGAAAATGGATGGTGGTGCCATTTAGGCATTTCATCAAACATATGATATGCATATTTTCAAAATGATATTTTCAAATGTAATTGATCATGGCAAATACTTTCTAAAATCCTACAAAAATCATTGAAATATGATTAGGATATGTTTGATTTGAAAAATCAAAGTTTACTTCATTGAGGCATTTCATCAAACACTTGGTGTGCACCATTGACAAGCTTGTGAAGCTATGAAATGGGGCTCCCATGCTTTTCCCAAAAGTTATAATGATATGAAAATCAACAATCACAACATGCAAACAAGCATTTCTACTCAATCAATTGCATTTGAATCAAAAGTTATTGATGAGATTTAACTTACATTTTCTTTGGAGTGAATATATGAAAGATGTGTTCTAGGCTCCAAGAGTAGAGATGGTGGATGGGAGTCTCCATATGATGGTGCCTTGTATCTAGCCTTGACTTCCAAGAATGGATACTTTGAATAGGGTGGAGGAGATTGACTACTAGCCATTTTTGAAGAGAATCAAGTATATGAGAAGTGGAAAGATTCACACCAAATGGAAACAAGTTGAAGAACTTGAGAAGATGAAGATGATTTTGTGTTGGCAAGAGTGCAAACCAAAGATTTGGTTGAGTATGTATGGATTGAGGGTCAAAAGTTAGGGTTTTGGAGCAAAACCAAGTTAGAAGGTGGCTTAGAATGAGCACAAGAATGCACAAATGAGCATGGGGCTCTTTTTAAACAAAAATTTTCGGGTCAAACAAGGTGACGGTCCTAGCTAGGACGGCCAACCGTCCAACCCAAGATGGCTAGCCGTCCAGGCTAGGACGGCCACCAGTGCCTCCCTATTGATTTTTCCCAAATTTTGGTTTTTTAGTTCAAATTTTCTCAAAATTGGTTCAAGTTTTGCATAAAAATTATTTCTAAATGATGATTTTGAATGTTGATTTTGAATGATAACTTTGGAAAATATTTTATATGGGAGATGTACCATATAAAATAATGATTTGATGATATACTCATATGGGAGATGTACCAAATGAACAATGAGTTTGGATTGTTTTATGTGAGACATAAAATAATGTGTTTGAAACATTTCATGTGAGACATGAAATGAGAAGTTTGGATTATTTTATGTGAAACATAAAATAAGATGTTCGAAATTATTTCATGTGAGACATGAAATAATGAGTTTGAATTGTTTTATGTGAGACATAAAATAATGAGTTTGAAATATTTCATGTGAGACATGAAATGATAAGTTTGGATTATTTTATGTGAAACATAAAATAATGTGTTTGAAATATTTCATGTGAAACATGAAATGATGAATTTGGATTGTTTTATGTGAGACATAAAATAATGTGTTTGAAATATTTCATGTGAGACATGAAATGATAAGTTTGAATTATTTTATATGAAACATAAAATAAGATGTTTGAAATATTTCATGTGAGACATGAAATGATGAGTTTGAATTATTTTATGTGAAACATAAAATAATGTGTTTGAAATATTTCATGTGAAACATGAAATGATAAGTTTGAATTGTTTTATGCGAGACATAAAATAATTTGTTTGAAATATTTCATGTGAGACATGAAATAATGAATTTGGATTGTTTTATGTGAGACATAAAATAATGTGTTTGAAATATTTCATGTGAGACATGAAATGATGAGTTTGAATTATTTTATATGAAACATAAAATAAGGTGTTTGAAATTATTTCATGTGAGACATGAAATAATGAGTTTGAATTATTTTATGTGAAACATAAAATAATGTGTTTGAAATATTTCATGTGAGACATGAAAAGATAAGTTTGAATTGTTTGAAACATTTCATGTGAGACATGAAATGATAAGTTTGAATTATTTTATGTGAAACATAAAATAAGGTGTTTTGAATATTTCATGTGAGACATGAAATGATGAATTTGGATTATTTTATGTGAAACATAAACTAATTGTTTGAAAATATTTATATAGGAGAAGTACTATATAAATAATGATTTTTAGGGGAGATCTACCATAGGAATAATGGATCTGGATTATTTTATGTGAGAGAAGTATCACATAAAATGATGATTTGTGTATGCTTATATGAGTGAGATATCACATAAATGCTTGTTTTGTGACTTACTGATATGTGTTTGACTCCAAGATAATTGGAAGTGAAACTTCCAAGAAGGACTCCGGTCCCTTAAGATAATTGGAAAACAAATTTTCCAAGAAGAGTCGTTGACTCCAAGATAATTGGAAGTGCAACTTCCAAGAAGGACTCCGGTCCCTTAAGATAATTGGAAAACAAATTTTCCAAGAAGAGTCCTTGACTCCATGATAATTGGAAGTGCAACTTCCAAGAAGGACTCCGGTCCCTTAAGATAATTGGAAAATGAGTTTTCCAAGAAGAGTCGTTGACTCCAGGGATAAGATAATTGGAAGTGTGACTTCCAAGAATTATTTTCATTCCGAGTTTATTCAGGAAATAGATTCCAATGTTTGTGAGAAGTTGGTTGGATTATCCCTCTTTTGTTGTGGCAAAAATGGGATGCCATTTTGTTTCGTTGGTATTACATGGCGAAGCCATGAAACACCAACGAGGGGCTTCTGTGGACACCTCATTTTTACCAATTATCTCTATCATATGTTCATGCAAATGATTAACTAGAATAGTTGATCATTTGGTGAGGAATTGTCTTTGTAAAGACCGAATTGCCCAAATTGCCCTTTTCTGAGGAAAATGACAATTCATTATTTCATGTGTACATTTGGATTGGAATCAACCCATTTGTATTGCATTTGACTTTTGAGGTGTTTTAGAACATCCCTGTAAATTTTCATGGCATTCTGATGAGAGCTCGATAGGTAATTAGGGTTTTTGCGACTTGAGGGGCATTTTCGTCCTTTTTCTCGTATAATTTCCGAATGACCTCCGAATTCGAAATGGATTGTTCCATTGAGTTTATATGGATGTGTGGAGTGAATTTGAAGTGCTAATTGAACCTTTGAATGGTTGGGATAGATTCGTCCAAAATTGATCCCACGGATAAGAATGAGCTAAATTAGGGTTTTATTCAAATCGACCGTGAATTGGTCGTTTTCACCAAAATTAAATATTTTCAAAACATGTTTTCAAATACCAATTTCATATTAAAACCATGGTTTTAGAAGTGGTTCAAGCCTAATTGATCAATTTTATAAAACAATGAATGGTCATTTGACCAATTTTGGCACAACCGGGTCAATAGGCTAGTTTTTTACCAAAACCCTTGACTATGGTCAAGTATTTTTGCCCCAAAAACCTTCTAAAAATGTGGAGGATCAGAACACGGTCGTTTTGATACCTGGATCACCGAATTTGAATGAGAATTGACCAAAATATAGCCAAAATACGAAATCCCATTGAAAATGGGAGAAATTGGGGAAACTTCACAAGGTGACCGTCCTAGATAGCACTACACCAAAAAGGGGTATTTACGGCGTTTTTTTTACGGCGTTTATACATAACGCCGTAAATAGTGGTTAAAAAGTCATCCATACCCTGTTTTTTAATATAAGTCGTAAAAGCAGTAGTATTTACGGCGTTTATTAAACGCCGTAAAAATATATAGTATTAACGGCGTTTTATAACTGCCGTAAAAAGATGTACTTATTAACGGCGTTTATTAAACGCCTTAAAAAATCACAGCATTACTATTTACGGCGTTTTTTAAATGCCGTTAAAAGTATAAGTATTTACGGCGTTTTTTAAACGCCGTAAAAAGTCTGCATAGAAATTTCCTTTCCCTCTTTTTTTCCCCTTTTCCCCGCGCCCTAGTTTCATCCCTCCCGTGTTTTTAACAAATTTATTCACGGCGTTTATTAAACGCCGTAAAAAGTCTGACTAGAAATTTCCTTTCCCTATTTTTTTTCCCTTTTCCCCGCTCCCTAGTTTCATCCATCCCGCGTTTTTAACAAATTTATTCACGGCGTTTTTTAAATGCCGTAAATAGTTAATGTTTTCTCGGCGTTTGTTGAACGCCGTAAAAAGTATAAAAATCAAGTATTCTCGGCGTTTTTTAAACGCCTTAAAAAGTCAAGGTATTTGCGGCGTTTTAGGAACGCCGTAAAAAATTCATTAGTTTTCTCGGCGTTTGTTAAACGCCGTAAATAGTCTTAGTTAATTTTTAACCCGCGATTCCCTTTCTTTTCTTTTCCCTCTGTTCTCTTCATTCCCCGCGCCGTTGCCTAGAAACCCTCAATCGAACCAGTGGAAGTCTCAACATACCTGTGCGAGAAGCTTGATCCACCCCCTGTTCTTGCCGTCGTCACCCCCTGTGGAAGCTTGATCCCCCCTCAGTACTGTGCGAGAAGCTTGATCCACCACCGTGGAAGCCTTGCCGCCGTCACCCCCTGTTCTTGCCGCCGTTCACCCCCTGTTCTTGCCTCAGCTCGTGATCTACGACCACCGTCGGGCAAGGTCTGGTCGAGGGGATCCCGAGTTCCAAGCCCTACTACCTTGAGTTGGAGGATGAGAGATCTCAAAATGACATAAAGAAACCATTTCCCACGAAGTCTCAACATACCGATCTTGAGGTATGTTTTTTTTTTTGCTTTCTTTGTTTTATATTTTTGGTAGATCTCATATACCCTTTTTTTTTTTTTGTAGAGTTATGTTTTTTTTTTTGCTTTCTTTTCTCAACATCCCCTTTTGCAGACCATATGTCCGATCCAGTGTGTCCTTTTATAAATCAGTGTGTAGAAGTATAAATTTCTGTTTGTTGAACACTGTAGAATGGCACAGCTGTTCAGATATCTCCCTAGATTTATTTTCCAGACCATATGTCCGATCCAAAAAAGGTGCCTATATGATTATTGAGTTTTGGAGAAACTTGTTATGATTTATAGGGATGTCTGTGCATTATAGATTAACTTTGCCTCAGCCTTTTTATTTATATGGTTATGTTTCAGTTTTAACTTTGCATTATATGATTATTCAGTTTTAACTTTGCATCATATAAGGTGCCAATATGATTATTCAGTTTTAACTTTGCATTATAGATTAACTTTGCATTATAGATAATTCATATATATATTTGGAAATATAACTGTTTGAAATGAAGCTTTCCACATAAGCAACATCCATAGCACTGTTGTCTATGGCTGTTAGGATGTACTGGCCTTTTGTTATATATATATATACACACAAGTTAGGATGTATTGGCCTTTTATTATTCTGTGAGACTGTCTTTGCGTCCTGTTCCTCCAGTGGCTCCAGTAGTGACTTTCAAGTAGTCCAGTTCCAACCTTTTTTTGCAGCTTTGATATTAAGCATGTGACTTGACCGGTGTGAGTCTCTATCTAAAGTTAAACTCCTCTATTCAAAGCGAAACTAGACTTGTGATCTCAACTTGAACAAGAAAGGATGGGTAATTTTAGGCCTGGTTGTAGGTAGGTTTAGTGAAAAAATTGTGGCCATTGAGTAGCTAAGATTAGTTTAAATGGAAGAAGTGGGGTAGAAGACCTTATAATTGGCAAGCATAAGAAACTAGAAATTCAATAACTCTACAGTTTGTACTAGTTCTCATTTATACTCCATATATGCTTTTCGTTTGTTAGTACTTGATTTCATTTTTCTTAGAGTTTCAAATGAGGGGCACATGGCTGATTTGGGCGGAAAAAAGGCTCATTTATCCATATAGGATCCACCTATGATCCACCTCAACCCTTACGTGACTCTCACATGCCACCTTAGTTAATGAAACTAACATCTATCCAATTTTGGCCTATATTGAAACTTGTTTTTAAAAGTTTGTCCTAAATCGCGTAATTTGAAAGTTTGTGTACTAAATTGAAACAATCCTCAAACTTTTAGATAGTAAAGTGTAGTTAACCCTTTTTCAAAATATCACACTCTTTCAAAATCAAATTTTTGAAAAAGCTGCTAATATTTTAGAGTCTCACTAAGGGTGTCTTAGAGTCTCACCTTAGTCACCTAGAAGGTAATACATATATATATATGTCTTGTCAGTGATATATTTTAATGTCATTTTGGTTTAACCTTATTGCCTGGGTTCACTAAAATTTTGATGATTCCTTTTATATTTTAGCTTGGTATGTTGTGCTAAAAGCACCACCTAGGGGCTTTCACGAATTGGAGATGTTAATGAGGATGCATACGTGCCACATAATCCAATTGATGTAGTAAGACTTGATTTGAACCCCATTGAAGAAGATGAACATTATGTAAGGCCTAATTGTGAGGCCATTGAAGTGGAAGATGAATGAATATTGTTTATTTTCAATTTGTGAAGCCACACTATGTAATTATATGGTTTTGGTCCTTATGGGCATTGTATTGAATTTGATGGGCATTAATGTATGTTTTCTTGATTAGACTAAATTATATAACCTTTTGTTAAAGCTTATTCCAATTATTTACCTCTTTCTGTGTGTGAGATACTAAAATGTGTATCTTTTATGGTTGCATTACATTTATTATTCACATTTTTGCTCTGTATCATGTTTGTGCCCTTTTATTGTTTTATAATTGTGTGACATTCTAATCATTATATATTTCTCCATTTTGTTTGCCTCAAATCAGATTTGAGTTCTTATAACGAACGATGAAGAACAACCAAAAAGGAGAGGTAACTATTACTATAGCTTATTGTTTTATAATTATGATTTCTATATTGCCGACGTCGCAAAGTTATTTACTCTAACCATTTAAATATTATTTTTCCATTTTGTTTACAGAGTTCTAAGAAGGGGGAGAAGAAAGCTCAAAAAGAAAGGGAAGCAGTCATAGCGGCTGTCTTACGAGAGGGCGGAGAAATAGAACCAGAAGATTTGGCCCCGAGACGAGATTCTTCAGATTCTTCTGAAGAAGGGGAACAGGTTGATTTAGGGGTCGAGCATGACCCTAAAGGAAAAGGAATTAAAAGCAAGAAAGGGAGAGGACGTGCTAAATTAAAACTTGATGAAGATCAAATGGATGTTTATTTCAATGAAAGGTGTCAACCCATTGATACAAATTCACAACCTTTCTCTACTTTCTTGGGACGTTTGGCAAGAGAGCGAGTGCCAATCATTTATGATGATTGGCGTAATGTTGACGATGATATCAAGCAACGGTTGTGGGTTATAGTGAAGGTATCTTATAGATATATAATTTAACTTAACACGTATTTATTTATGTTTTAAATGTAACTAACTAAAAGTTTTGCTTCTGGAACATTGCAGCAAAGATACACAATGAAAGTTGATGCCTACCAATATGCTATGTCGAAAATGGGTAAATCTTTGCGGGACGAGAGATGCAATTTGACTCGTGCGTTAAGAAAACCCAAAAAGGGACAGACAGAGGAAAGCATCAGGCCGAATTATGTATCCTTGGATCACTGGAAGCAATTTGTTATGCAGCGAAAATCAAAACAATTCAAGGTTTTTGTCACCTTTGTATTAGAGAAAAATGTCAATTTTTGGAAATTTAATTTTATGATTGTATTTCTTTTTTGTAAACATATTTTTGCTTTTTTGAACAGGATAAAAGTGACAAAATGAAAGATGTGCGGTCGCATCAGAATATAGTACACCGCACATCCCGTAAAGGATTTGCTCGGTTGGAGCATGAAATGGTAATAAATATTTCTCTTTGTAATCTTGACACATGTGCAATACTTTTTAAATGTGTAACTCCTGAATTACTAATCAATATGGAATGTCCCATACATTAATTGTAGAAACAGAATTGTACAGCTGAAGATCCACCAGTGGATCGAGTTTCAGTGTGGAAAAAAGGCTATGCTCCAAAAGACAAACCAGTTAGTGACCAAGTTGCCCAATATATTGTAAGTGATTTTCCCTTTTACATATAAGGTAAATAGATATTGTCATATAAATATTAACAATGGTACGTGCAGGAACAAATGGACCAATATTCACAATCTCCTGCAGGCCAAAATCCCACCGGCATTGACGATGATGCCCTAACTCACGTATTTGGTCGTGAGCGCCCAGGAAGAGTACGTGGGATGGGGTTTGGGATTACGCCGTCTATGCTTCGCACAGCAATCCAATCAAACAGAACCAATCAAGTGATGAGAGAGGAGATACAGGAACTGAAGCAACAAGTAAGCGGGTTTGGTGATTTGGCTGAAAGGTTAAGGTTGATGGAGGCAGCTCTGGCTTCAGCTGGCATACAATTGGTAAGCGGACAACTTAGACATAAAATGTGAGATTAAAACATGTGATTTATAACATAATTGTTTATAATGCAATATCCATATTTTTGCAGGGCCAGACACAAAGTGGTTCAATGCCTAGTGCAAACTTTAGCGGGCAGGTAAATTTGTATAAATCAATATTGTTTATATATATGCTTTACTCAGATCATCTAACGTTTTTTCCTCTCATGCTCCCAATGCTAGTCACAACAGGCAGGAACAGAGGTTCCTGGTGGTGGTTCGTTGGAGAATGCCGCATGCACTTTGATCCATTGGATTGGGGACAAAATTGATGTGGCACGGGGTAAGATTTCATCTACAGATCCTACCAGTACTGTGCACCACGTGCCACTTGGTTATGGTTACTATAGGGTTTGGGTGGATGAAATACTTGTCAGAGATGTTGCCTTGCCTCGTCCAACATGCGAGTTTTTAACCCTTGATGAAGCTTATGGAACTACAGTTGCATGGCCAATGGATTGCATTCGGATTGATGGTTGACATGGAGAGGAGGTAAAGGGTTATTATTTAAAGTACTATTTCGTACCATGTTGCACTTGTGATTCATTTTTTGGGCAATATAAAATAGCATTCTAACGTAAAGTAGTGATATGCAGTATGTTTTTATATAGTTTGTCATGTCTTCTCTTTCTTATTCATGAATTATAATGTTTGTGATGTAATATTGAAAGGCGTGGGAGACGTTATTTGATTGTGGTGTTGAGATAATTGTGATTATAGAAGTGTTATGAACTCTTTTTTTAATAGGTAAAAATTTGGAAATGTTGTAAAAACAGATGAAATGCTGCCGGATTTTCGTCTCAAAAAGCAAACATTAAATTACTTTAATTATGGTTATCTTAAATGATTTGTCATGTCATCTCAAACTTATGGTTATTACTTTCTTATTCATGAATTATAATGTTTGTGATGTAATATTGAGAGGCGTGGGAGACGTCATTTGATTGTGGTGTTGAGATAATTGTGATTATAGAAGTGTTATTTTTTATATAGGTGAAAATTTGAAAATGTTGCAAAAACAGACGAAATGCTGCCGGATTTTCGTCTCAAAAAGCAAACATTAAATTACTTTTATTATGGTTATCTTAAATGATTTGCCATGTCATCTCAAACTTATTAAAAAAAGCAAACATTAAATTACTTTTATTATTATTATTACTATTATTATTATTATTTATTTGTTTCAAAAGCATATAACATTCTCGTTAAAGTAATAAATGTAGGGTCTTATTACATTTCATATCTTTTCAATTTATGTTTTCATTATTCTACAATTAATACATGCATGAATGAGATTATTGACTTTCCTATAATTGCCTTGTCAACTCCAGGACCCTGCAAGGAAGACAAAAGAGCAGACTTGGGCTTCATGTGCAAGTAAAAAAGGGTGAATTGTTTTGTGTGAATATTTTAGAATTTTGCTTTGGATTGGATAATGTAGTAGGTAGTTAGAGGTACTGAATATATAGTTTGATTCTTCCATGATATATTTTCATGAATTTGGTTATAGATGTGATAATTTCTTTAGTATATTCGCTATGATATATTAACTATATAAATGGTAGTATTTTATAACAATATAGAATAAGTAGATAAGGACATGAAAATAGGTACTTTTTAATACAGATTTAAAGAGTTATTCACGGCATTTCAAAAAAATTGTAAAAAACATGTTATTTATGGCGGTTTATAAATACTGTGAACAACTATTCATTGCAGGAAAATGACAACCATTAATGGATTTTTATAAATGCACTAAAAAGTATTAACGGCGTTTAAAAAATGCCGTAAATAATATGCCGTTAAAATAACAATTATTTAAGGCGTTTTATAAATGCCGTTAAAAAAAATCGCGAACATTTCTCACTTTTTTTTTTATCGCCAAATGACAATTATTTAAGGTGTTTTTCTAAATCATTGAAAAAATAATACTTTTTACGGCGTTTAAAAAACGCCGTAAATAATACTTTTTACGGCGTTTAAAAAACGTCGTTAATAATAAGGGAATAAAACTTTTTACGGCGTTTATTAAACGCTGTGAATAATACTTTTTACAGCGTTTAAAAAACGCCGTAAAAAATACTATTCACGGCGTTTAATAAACGCCGTAAAAAGTATTATTTACGGCGTTTTTCAAACGCCATAAAAGAAAATAAATGCTGGATAAAAAGGCGCCAATATTTTCCCGGTAAATTTTAGCGGCAAAAGGTAACTTATTTACGGCGTTTATTAAACGCCGTAAAAAGTATTATTTACGGCGTTTTTCAAACGCCGTAAAAAGTATGGTTCATTTACGGCATCGCTGTAGACGGCGTTTTTTGCGGCGTTTAATAAACGCCGTAAAAAGTTATTTACGGCGTTTTTTAAACGCCGTAAAAAGCAATTTTTCTTGTAGTGTAGGACGGCCAACCGTCCAGCCCAGGACGGCCAACCGTCTAGCCTTGGATGATCACCAGGATGGTTGACCCCATTTTTCATTTTTGGAAGTTCTTCACCTATTTTGGCCGATTTTGAAAGGTTCTGTGAAAACCACAGACATGGATGCGCAGCGGAACAGG
>JAESVK010060325.1:0-17922 GCA_017140935.1 Hamamelis virginiana
GATGAAGATGCCCTTTAAGAACACATAATCACCATTTTGAAAAGGAATTCCCAAATTTGTTAATGATCACCAATCTCCAATTTTTATACAATTACCAATTTTGTTCATAATCACCAATTTATGAATAGTCAAATCACATTTAATAAGTAATGATAACAAATCAAAAATTATCAATAATAATAATAATAATAATAATAATAATAATAACAATTCGGTCTTTTTAAAATATAGATTTTTTTTTGGGTTAAATGGTTATCTAGTACAAATTTGGTGATCTAATAAAAAATGGTGATAACACATATTTTTGGTGATTATATGTAAAATTTGGAAATTGATGATTATGTGCTTTTCTTGGGTGTTATGTATAATTTTGGTGATTGGTGATTGTATAACAATTTGGGTGATTAAATTAATTGTTTGTTTTTATACATATCCTGCATGCATTTAATGTTGTTTGATGGGATAATGGGGGACATGATTTGATGTGAAAAAGTTTTGAAATAACTTGTATAGACGGAAATTGTTGATTGCTGATTTTGTGTGAATTTGGTGATTCTTCATATTATTGGTGATTGGTGATTGTTCATATCATCAGTGATTATTAACTTTGAATTGGGTTCGTTCATGTAATATTCCAAAAATTTAGAATTATTGATATAAAATGCCGTACATACATTAATATTTGACGACAAAAAAAGAAGAAATTAAAATCAATTATAGCACAAACCTAACCAGCTGCATTCCTTACTTGAACAAGAATCGTGGTTAAAGGCAGACATGTTGCCACAACCAAATGATAGAAACAGAGGAATTCAAGAAATTTAATATCCAAATGACAAAAATGGAATAATTTAAGTTATAAATAACCGAATTAATGTATGTCAAAGAACAAAAAGTAGATTACTTGCTTGTAACTTTCGTCCAACCCTTTGCTTTAGAAGATTAATTAAGCAAATAATGAGATACTTGCGAATAAAACTATTCTTCTCCCTAGGCATTTGCTTTAGAAGCTAACCAATTAAGATTGGGAGCAAAGATGACTTGCTTGAACTTAATTTCTTCCTCACCTTTAATTTGTTTTAATTCCTTACTGATTTTTAAAGCAAAGGATCGAGTTAGTGGTAGTCACATTTAATAATGCTTCAACATATTTCACATGTACACAAATTAAGTTGCAATTATATTAATGAAGGCAAATCGATCATATAAAATTCTTGAAAGGACAGACGTCATTTCAAAGGAGATGCCCAACCATTTTTTTAAGGCTCAAACATTTTTATTTTGGGTTATATACCCATAAGTTCGTAATACAAGTATTTTATACCATTAGAGCCAATAATCTTTTTAACAAAATAAATATATAAAAAAAATTGAAGACCTGAAATACCTCATAGTATAAAATTGGATGGCAGTGTAAAGTTCTAACCTCGATTAGGAACTTGCAGAATTTTTCTTTCCTTTATTTTTATTTTTATTTTATTTTTTTGGTGGTTTTGAGGGAGATAAATACGTACATAGGTACTTTGGCTTTTTAATTAGCCTGTAGAAGTTCACAAAATATTGTTGAAAAGGAATGGAGGAAGAGACAAGTGTTGCCAATTTTATCTATATATACTAATATATAAAGCCAACGATGAGTTATCTATCATCAAGAATTCTTCCCATAATTGCCCTCTGCACGATGACAAGTAAGTATTTAATTTAAGGTCAAAAATACATGTAAATTCATATACACCCATGAGTCCTACTTCTAATTACGGACTTCAAACACTAACTCATGTGCCTCTCTCTCTCCGGCAATTACGCTTATCTATGTCTTCAACTTCACAGTTATCTCGATCTCCCTTCAACTTCACCAAAAAAATTATTTTACGTTTCTTCAACTTCATCAACACAATCTTGGTTTATGTTTTCTATCTTCCATAATCAAATCACTTGGTCCATGCTAGGGAATGATAGCAACTCTAGAGTCAATCTTGAGGCGGCCATGTGAATCTTTTTGAGAAGGAACCTCCCTTTTAATAAAGACTATTTGTTATACAGTCCATCCTCAATAATGACTATCTTTACCACAATTTCAAAATTCAAATTTAGTTTGGTCTGGGACATTAGGACACCAATCGGTGTCTAAATTTGTCTTTGTGATTAATTAATAAGTAAAAATATTATAAATTTAGGAGAAGCTAGAAACTTATATAGTAAAATAATTTAAAAATTTATTAAATTTATTCTACGATACACTACCCACACTTCTAATATTAATTTTTATTTTTAAGAAATTATCTATTTATTTAAAAATAAATTTTTTAATAATACAATTTTATGATTTATATTTTGTAGGTAGTTTGTAGATTGCTATTCGATTCATGCTACAAGTTTAAATTTTTAAGTGTTCCTATCCTTCAAGTAAGTACATATATGAACAACTATATTTTACAAGTTATTTTCAACTTGGTGATTTATTTATTCTTAATATGTTTTTAAATTGTATTTTTGTTATTCGTACTATAGAAAAGTATATATTATGAACTTTAAAAAGAAAATAAATAGAATTAAAAAAAAATAAACTTAAAAAAATAAAAAAGATGTAAGGAAATGGTAAAAGTTGATACCAGTTGTTAGGGCGAACAACAAAAAAGAAGACACACAAACAAGAATCACACATGATACTAAAATTTAGGTGGTTTCACTATTTTTAGAGAACATTATATTACTGTGCCAAACAGCATCATAACCAACCCAATCGATGCTATAGTATATATACCCAAAACTGGTTCATATTCCCAAACCATCCCAAACTTTAATATATATATATATATATATTTGCCCTATCCTTGCATACTTATAGAATGTCTCTAGCTCTAGCATGGATTAAAATATTCTAGATGCCAACAAGTTTCTAGTAACTGGGTCATAGATAGGACACACAACTAGGCTCTACAAAGTCCAACAATCTCCCACTTGGAGACCAGTCGAATCACCAATACCAAAAATGAACTAATCATGCCTCCAAACATAGCTACCACCACAACAACTCATCCCCTTGTCCTTAAGCTTGAAAATCAATTGAAGCTGAGCACAACTTCGGTTTCTCAATAGTAACACCTTTTATCAACATACTGCTTTACATTTCTTCAACTTCACAATCACAATCTTGCTTTATGTTTTTTATCCTCCTTGATCAAAGCTTTAGGTCAATGCTTAGGAATGATAGTAGCACTAGAGTCGGTCCTGAGGCAACCATGTGCATCTCTTTGAGAAAATAACCATTCTCTCAATAATGACAATTTGTTTGAAAGCATCCTATCACATTTCTGTGTTCAAAAAGCAAGATATGAATATGGTTAAGGCTTTACATTTACATGCTTTAACCTGTTAGGGTTATTTACTAAAAGCCATAATTTTATGTATTGAACCTTGATATTTTTTTATTAATAAATTATGGTATTTCCATTTTAATGAGAATCTGTATGAGCTAATGTTTGCATTATATTATTTATCTAATGTTATGCATGTGTGTCTTTTATTCTACAAAGTAGATGATTTGGTGTGTAGAGTTCGGCTTACACACAGAAGATCAGATCATCAGTTCTTGTAGAATATAAGCTTATTGTTCACAGTCTGAGATGGAGTTGGACACACCATTGGTAAGATTGTAGCACAAGATTTCAGTAGGTCTGTCTTGACTATGGGGAACGGTTTAGTTCCAACTTCTTGTGCGAGTACACTTGTGTGTATTGAACGGGACTGTCTTGGAGTAATTGTGTATACTGACATATATAACAATTTATACCTCATAGTTATTATGAATACTTATGTTCTTAATCCCAAAATATTTAATATGCACATACATTTAGTGTTAGTTATTTTGATTCATAAAGAGTGAGATCTTTTAAAGGTCAATAAACTCAGTGCGTTGGGTAATGACATTAAATGTACAGTGAATATTAATTATTAACGGAATCCACGTCCTGGTATAGGGGTTGATGATACCCCCTTGAGGAAGCTTATAAGATTTGATTATGTCAAACCCTGGCCTGCAGATGGATTTTTTATCCGACATATCAAATAAGTTAAGTGAAAGGTCTCAAGGAGATTTATAGATGTCAATTGTCAGTAATTTCCCATCTAGTACATCCGCACCGTTGGTCTTCAACCATCTATTATTAATTCCATCACAGTCTGTAAGAATAAAAGAGGTGAAGGTCTTGTTGAAGGTACTGATTGCTTTGTTTGTTTGAATGAGTTTCAAGAGGATGAGACTCTTAGGCTTTTACCCAAGTATAGTCATGCTTTTCACATCCCCTGTATAGATACTTGGCTTAGGTCACATACCAATTGCCCCTTGTGCCGTGTCGGTATCGTTGCAAACGGAACTTTTGCACCATCGCTGGTGCCTAATGTCATTAATTCAGGTTCTGTAGAGGAAACCAATGAGGGGATTTTGGAGAATGATGAAAAATTTATAAGAGAAAGAGAAAATAGGGTTTGTGAATTGGGGATTGGAATAGAGGAAGAAGGTGAATTACAAGTTGAGAATGAAAGAAAGAGACAGGGAAATTTTAGAGAAGAAGTGGATGATATACAACCACTAAAGAGATCAGTTACCGTCGATTCTATATCATCTTCAAACATAAGTCTTGCTCTAGCTAATGTTTGTTCACAAGTAAACTGGAAAGGTTCTATCGATCGCGAGGTCTGCCATATGAGGACGACCAAGGGGTGCCGTCATAGTATTTACCAAGTAACTCGAATATAGGATTGGATGGGGGGAAAGGGGAACAGAGTAGGTTGTGATGACAACCCTTAAGGCCCAACCTGCCAAGGTAAGCATCTGTCAACCCTGTCTTAGGATCGTGTAGGTATTGTAGGCAATGCGTAGTTAAGTCCCCTCACTCATGTTGTTGGATCCCTTAAATGACCTTCTCTTCCTCTTTTTATAGGGGGAATTGTGGGTGTAAAACAACTAGATGGTCAACAGAGAGGCCAGGGCGCACCTAATGGCAGCGCCCTAACTCTCTGCTATTTTCTATTCACGAAAATGGGCATACCATCCAGACTGTCTTGTACGGCAGGTGATGCCATCCCATGTCTTATCATTAAAATGTTCGACCTGGGAGCTGCAACCCTGACTTAAGCCAGTGTTGCAGGAATATATGCACACTCCCAAAGCGACAAGGGTGCTTTACGTACATTCTTCCCATTTGCTTTACATGCACTATAGTCATAGTATTTACCAATGTTGCAGGTCTTATCATTAATTTACCTAGACCTTTTTAGATCTCATGTAACAAGGGTGATTTACGTACATTCGTCCCATATGCTTTACATGCACTATAGTCCTCGGTACTCAATAACGACTATTTCTACCACAATTTCAAATTTCAAATTTAGTTTCGTCTGGAACATGACACCAATTGGTGCATAAATTTGTCTTTGTGATTAATTAAAAAGTAAAAATATTATAAATTTGAAACGAAAAAGTTATATTGTAAAATAATTTTAAAATATATTAAATTTATTCTAACAATATTATATATGACAAAGCTTAAGGAGAATGATTATTCCACTACAGGATATGCTACCACACTTCTAATTAATTTTTAAATAAATAAATTATCTTTTTATTTAAAAATAATTTTGTTTAATAATACAATTTTATGATTTATATTTTACAAGTGGTATGTAGATTGTTATTCGATTTATGCTACAAGTTTCAATTTTTAAGTGTTCCGATCCTTTAAGTAAGTACGTGAACAACTACATTTTACAAGTTATTTTTAACTTTGTAATTTACTTACTCTTAATATATTTTTAAATTGTAAGATGCGTTTTATTTTTGTTATTTGTATTCTACAAAAAAGTATATATTATGAACTTTAAAAACATTTAAAAAGAATTAAGAAATAAAATTAAAAAAAGAGAGAAAGAAATGATAAATGGAAACTGATTTTTCAAATTTTTCGATCATGTCAATTATAATTGTTTAACTAACAAACTGTAAATTGTATATAAAAAACATTTAAAAAAATGTATATTAAAATGTAAAAAAAATAAAATAAAATTGTAATATAGTTTGATTTCAAATTTTCTTAATCTTTGAAGTATTCTTACTAGTAATGACATTTTAAATAAGGTATAGTCTTTCACTTTGCTTCCACTTCCTCTACTCTCTTTTTTCCCTCCATCTCGATCTACATGTGTATATTTGCTATACTATGATTTTATTGATAGAATGTTTCAGAAATTATTGTATAGAACAAATAATTTTCATTCTCTCTTAAAAACTTGACACTCCTGTAGTGTAATCAATTTCAAATTGATTTTTTCAAAGAAAGAAATCTACAAATTTCAAATTTATTTCTCTACTATTGAAAATTTTGAAGTATGAAATTATAAATAAGTACAATTCAAGAAATTATGAATAAGCACAATTCAAGAAATTACTTTTGCTTCTACTTTTTTTTTGCCAAATATGTATATTTATAACATTAACCACACCTTAAAATGAAAAAAAAAAAAAAAATCACAAAACATCGTGAAAATTGAATAACCAAATATGTATATTTCACTGTAAAATATTGCACGGATATTTATTCAAACTTTTGAAAATCAAACATGAATATTGCAGATATAGAATGCATGGAAGGTAATGAGTTTTGTATTGTGGTTTAACCTTTATGGTAGGCTATATTAATCAAATAAAGCTTCCTATCGGTATGGGAGCGTATGAAAATTGAATCTCATTGATTTGAACAGCAAACAGTGTTAATTTAGTTCAAGTAAATGAAATGAAAACATGCATGACAAAAAGGGGTTGTATTAAAAGTTGAGAAAATAGTATTATAAAGGACATAAGACAAACATAGTTTGATATTAGAAAGTAAAACAAGAGAACTTGAATAATTTTTTAAATTCTTTAGTAATAGCTCAATAAAATTTTTAAGACACATCCTTAACAAGAGACATGATCCTAATTTCTACTTCAACAATCAATGTATCATTCACTATGATGCCTTTTGAAGTATCTGTAAGTTGGCTAAGTGGCATGAACTTCTGGTAACCCCAATGGTTAGTCGAGGCACTCATCCATCTTTTAACTGCAAAAGAAATTTTTAATTAATGCTTGGTGGAAAATGGTTCTTGTATATCATAAATGTTCCAATCAACATATGTTCAATTTCTTGAAAATCAGGCTCATACGTAATTGCGGGATGTTTATTTTGAAAAGCTGACCATTGTAATAGATACTATGCATATGTATGTCACACATGCCAAAAATCACATTGATCAACAGTCGATTACTTAGATGTCACTGAGAAAAACTGTAAAAAATTAATTTTCAGCAATTAGAATTTTTCACAGTTTATATTTTTAGATGCTAGCAATGAATCATTGTGATTTTTTATAATGCAACATCCATAACAAGAGTATCTAATTCAACGGTCGGTTTTTCAAAAGAGTAATGCTATACATCGCTACAACGAATCACTACAAGTATCGCTATAAGAAGAAAACAAAGGTAGTTTTGGAAAATCACCAATGGGTATTTTTGAAAATTCACAGTCCTTGTTTCTTGTAGCGATACTTGTGGTGATACGTTGTAGCGATGCATAGCATTTTCCCTTTCAAAATATATATACATCCCATGTACAATTATCAATCAACTTCAGCATGTAGTAACTAGAACATAACTGCTTATATATTATTATCCTACCTAAGAAGTCATTTGGCTTCAAATCATGAGTGTACAGTACGTGGACATTAGTTGCCAAGAGAAAAGTTTCATCAACATGTGAAATCTGATAGAAAGGAGAAGTTTAATTTTTGTTCACCTTGTTTTTCAAAGTGTTTACCGATGACTTGATCTCTTGCGCGCAGCTTGAATTCCACATACAATTTTTGTCTAGGATGAAGCATAGTGGAATCGTGTAGTGTTAGAAAGAAAGCAGACTTGTTCCCTTTCCTGCTGAATTGCCTTTGGGATACAGTAATATTAAAATTTTGAGTTATTGGAATATGTTTGAGAAGTGAATAATTAAAAGAGTAGATAGGTAAATATATAGATACCATTTGCGATTTGCAACAGTAAACACTTCGGAGTAAAAAAATTTCTTTAGTTTGCTCTAAAAACTTATTAATCCTCCACGTGAAAGTACTATTATCGGGTTCCTTTATAATGGAGAAACTTTCACCTTTAGATTCACATTTTATAACAAAAACCTCCGCTCCAAATGCCTTATTTTCCATTAGAAGCATCATTGAAAGTAGTTAGTGGCAGCAATTGGGGAAATCCCCATTCCATCTTCATCATACTAAAATGCCTTATTTTCCCATCAACATCTAAAATATAGAATTAAAATATATATTAGTAATATATGAAAGAGAGTAGAAGAAACATTAAGAGAAAGTTTTTATAGGTCTAAAGCAACCTTGGATGGTCAAGTACTTGTCACGAATCTGATCATACACAAAAAATCTGAAGCTCACATTAACCTCCCAACCACGAGGAAGGGTGTTAGTGTCTGCAATTTCTAAGTACATAGAGATGTGATCATTCCCATTTCTTTTCTTGTCTCCATTAGGGTACAGCCACATTCTCCTTTATCAAGAAAAATAAATTAGTAAGAAAATTATAAATACTTAGAATGTAGAAATTTTGTTTTAATTATAGGTCTAATGCATACCATTTGTAGCCGCCAGCTTCAAAATCACCTGATCCGTATTATTCGCGTTGGGATCCTCTGCTAGCCTCTTCTCGTACTAGCATCTGCTTGCATTTTACATACAAGCTGACTCGTCAAAATTGGCCAAATCTAGTGGCTGTAATTCACACACCCCCAAAATGATGGAAGAAGGCACCGTTTCACCAAGTGGAAGGCTTAAACACCGTTCCGTTTAACAATTTACAAATCGTCTCTTGATAGAACATTTTCTTTGCTCCTGCTCTCCCTCTTCTCTTTCTATAATGCAATGGCAGCTTCTCGCTCAACACCAGCCTCGGCTGTTACCAAAACCACATGGTTTTGTGCAGGTGCACCTCTTTACCTCTTCACCATGCTTGTTATCACTCTCTCTCTAAGGTCTTATTCCGTCTCTTCCCCAAGCGAAAGCTCCAATTTCTTGCCATAGTAAAGTAATTCATTTCTTTTTATTTTACTCAACTTCCATCGTTTTTTCCCGTACTTATGATATACCATCGTTTGGTTGTTGAGAAAATATAGGAAAATTGAAAAATAAAAAAAGTTGATACTTTTCCATCATATGCTCAAGTAACCGTTAAAAAAAATAAATACTTCTCTCTAAGGTCTTAAGCTAAAATCTTTTTGGGTTATGTTTTTTTAGCTAAATTATTTTTTATGGAGTATTATATTGCATCATTACTGACCCAAAACCCATCCTCTGCTCTGTCTCTGTTTCACTCTGTTTTTTTCTATTCCTCTCATCACTCTTTCTTCCTCATACTTGCATCAATTAACAATTTGGGTTATCGCCCAAATAAACTTTTGGGGTTGATTTCTCTAATATGGTATCAGAGTATCAGTGTGTGTGTCGTTTTTTGGGTTGGTTTCTCTAACATTTTTCATCATTCAAACTTGTGAGGACAAAGGAGGAGAAGATAGTTGGAGAAGAGAGTTGGATGACGTTAACACTCCCAGTTAGACAAAACTTTCACATGGGCTGCTGTTTTGGGATTAAGTGATTTCTTGGCCATTGGATTGCCCAATTTGCTATCGTATCATCATCTCCTTGCTTTGCTAGCAAATGCTAACAGAGGATCCGAACGCGTATTATTCAACTTCAGTTTCTAAAAGTATGTGTGAAAGCTTGGAGAAAGACTCAATTCTGAATGTGTAGTATGCTGGTGGAACATCTCTTACTGATCTTGAAATTTCTGTGAAAGGTTTGATAACATTAGAGTAAATTATTTAAGAAGACAACAAAAGCAGCCGTGTTGGTTGATTCAGCAAGTTAATAGAGGACTCAATTCTGAATGTGAGGTAATATTTCTTCTAGTAGTACTTGGGAATGATTCTATAATAAACGGCGATAAATAGTGTATGCTCTTATCAATATCGTTACTTGTGAGAAATGTTTGAAAACATTGAAATAAAAAATAAAATAAAATCATACTATATATATATATATATATTATATGTATGTCACATCTATATCTTCCATTTTAATCAGAGAGATAACAGATATAGATGAATCGAAGATACATATATATATTATAAGTATGTCAAAACAATGGAAATATTAAAAAGAAGAGCATTTGAACAGAGGAAGGGACGAACCATCTTCGGCCATTTCTGAACTTCACCGTCTTACTTCTGTATGGGTAAACACGGAACATTTACTTTTATTCTTGTTGATCTTCAAGAAAAATTAAATAAATTAATTCTAAGTCTTCAGCCACCTTTGAGTTCCCCATAATCCCTAAATCTCAATTCTTAACCCACTTGTATAGATGAGATTCTCTTTCCCGAGTTCTTGCCATTAATTGTAGGGATAACTACAGTTTAATCCCTTAAATTATACTGATTTAATTTACATAATGCACCCTTATAGTTTTAATTCGAATACATTCACCATCTATAGTTTTTATCTATGGGGATAAGATAATTTGATAGGGGTCATTTGAATAATGTTTATCTCATTCGAGTAATGTTTATCCTATCTTCACAATGTTTATTTACAGGCTTATGATGTACTGCTTTAAGCATCCATTGAATCCATCTATTTAATCCAATTATGTTTTTCTTCATTTTTTACCTTTTTGTAAGTCAGCCGTTTGTTTGTTTTTTGACAAAAAATAATATTAAGCTAATTGTTTTTGGCATGTAGTATTTAAGCTGAATTGCTAATGTATCAATAATTATACTGATGAAATTTCATAACTTTTCTCAATATATTTTAATTTCTATCAGTTACTTCCGCTATGCAATAAATAATTCACAATAAATAAAGTGTATTGATAAAAATCATGAAACTTTTTGGATATACTTGTAGATACATTAGCAGTCTAGAATGAATATTTCATATAAAAATAATGAGTTTAATTTATAAATTTTAAAAAAGAAGAAGATGAGTTTAGCACTCTTTTTCGTTAAATAATCAAATGACTGAGTAACAAATCAAAGGATAAAAAGTACCAAGAACTGTACAAGACGAGTCATTTTTCCTATTTGTTGCAATTAAATATTTAAATTTGTTCGTGGGCCGTGTGACATCTAAAATAACTCTCCCGTAACCCACCAACTTCCTATAGTTCTATTTCGCATTAAAATCCTGCATGGTGAACATGAGTGAGGGCTTGGACACGCTATTATACGGTAGTTTTAGTTATTAAATTATTAGTATCTAATTCAATGATTGATTTTTTAAAATATACATCTCATGACTTTTGCTCATACTGGCTTTTGCAAAATGTTCATGTACTGATAGGAATATTACTCTTAAATTATTATATTTGTTTTTTATTAAAACATTTTTAAAAGGTCATTTTGCATTCAAAAGTAATTATTCAACTCTTATAATTGATATGGTCAAACCAAGTTCTTTTACGGAGTACTTTTTTTTATAAGTTCCGTTTGGTAGAGCTGGTGAAAAAATTCCAAGGCTCGAGCACGAAACGAGATTTAATTTTATTGTTCGAGCTTCGAGCTCCTCTAACGAAAGGCTTGCCAAGCTCAGGCTTGGCTCGGCTTGTTTAACAAACACCAAACTCAAGCCTAAGCTAGAGCTTGGCTCGTTTGCAGTCTCAGGCTCGTTTGTGGGCTCAGGCTTGTTTTGATATAAGAAAACCTAAATTGCAACTTCTAATGGGTGAAGACATTGTCTTTATAGCTTGCTGCTAGCCGCCTCCCATTGTGGCTAATCGATGTGAGACAGTCTTCTCCCACCATACAGCTTCCCTTTCACCAGTTATGCTTTTGCTTCAATTTTTTTTTTTTTTAAGACAATAAATTAAAAGGCAAATGTAAAATAAATTTTATAAAATCCACCATTGGATTAGATAAACTTTTTATGAATACTATGTTTACAAAAAATCATAGTGATCCAACGGTCATTTTATAAAAAATAAACATGGAAAACCAGTGACATTTTGGATAACCAAAAAAAAAAAAAAAAAACAAACAATTTTTCATATTGGCATTTTTCAAAAATTGACCGTTTGGATTACTATAATTTTTGACAAGCATTGCATTCATAAAATATTTATCCAATCCAACAAGAGTTATTCGAAATAAGTTGTGAAATAAGCCATACGCATGTAGCCTGAGTATATGCATGCCAACTTGGCGTTAGGTGTACCTAATAATAGATACTATGTTTGGATATTTAAAAAAATGCTTTGAAATAGATTATATTTTCAAGTCTTTGGTATTTTATTCTTAAATGTAATAATTATTTTAAAATTGATCAAAATATTTGAATTATGTAGATTAGCATATGGCATAGAGTCGGTCAATTCTTTGATTACAATGTGCACCTGGCACAATATTGCATGAGGTTACTTGTGTAGAGACAATTATTAAATAGATTTAGACAAACCTGTCGTTGGATTAGATAAACTCCTAATGATTTCATGTTTGCAAAAAATCACAACGATCCAATAGTTAGTTTTTTAATAATGGCTATGGAAGATTTGTGATATTTTGAAGAACAAAACATACAATTATTCACATTGGCATTTTTCAAAAATTGGCCATTGGATAATTGTGATTTTTGGCAATCACGATTTTCATAAGAAGTTTCTTCAATCCAACGGTGCGTTTTGTTTTTTAAAAATTATGGATCTTTTATTTTAATAAATTTTAATTACTGTGAAACCTATTTGCACTAGCTTTGTTTAAAATCACTATTGGAGAGCTATGAATCCACTTTTCGATCTCTTTATAATTATGTTCAAATCTTCTCTTCACATATTAAAAATTTCCTATTTAAGGTAATCGAACTTTGGCCAACCATTTTATCTCCTCTCAAACTGTCTAAAAATAATTATCACTTATCTCTTAGATCAATTGGATGTAAAATAAACATTACTTTTAACAAAATTTATTTTTTATATTAAAAAAGATAAAGAGTATGTAAAATAAAATATTATTTTTACTTTTACATATTTTTTTTATACATGGGAGTTAGGGATAAAAACAATTATAGAACAAGCCTGTTCATGAGCCTATTAACGAGCCTGTTCCTGAACATATTCACAAGCCTATTCATGAGCCTTATTCACGAACATGTTTGCAAGCCTGTTCATGAGCCTTGTTCGCAAACATAAACAAACTAAGCCCAGTATTTGTAACGCCCCAAACTAACCCTAGATTGACCATCCCGGGTAGGTCAACCTTTGTCAATTTGAAGCCACAACCTAACCTGCTCATTCATATATCCATACTCCAGGAGAAAAAAAAAAGACATAATATTCCAAAGTGCATTGTCATGAAAGTACATACAAATGTCCCAAATTCGAAGTTCAACATGCAGAAAAATATAATAAATATAAATCTGACTGCCAACACCCCTGGCATAATAGGCATAAAATATACTATTATAATTAATAATATCGTAAATGTCTCCACTTGCTCGCGTCCTATAGGAATGCAATAAGATCCAAAATAGGGCCATTCCTGCCAATAATTGTGGAGCCAACCTACCTCCAGCTGAACTACTACTAATGTCCTGTAAATCTGCGAAATAAAAACCTGCGTGAGATTTGGGAATGCTCAGTTGGAATACAACCTCATTTAACAACAATAATATTGATGCAAGCAATATTAAATAAAACATTTCAGTATTTTATGATAAATTATCATCTCGAGAATGGTGTGTGGTTTCATGATTTTTAATTCAGTATATCGTAACCTTCATGCTTTAGAAGTGCTTTAGATACTTGCTAGATTGTGTCAATCCACCGGGCTCTAGTGGGCCAATAGGGTCATGCCATCGGGTACACCCTCGACCAAGGTCTGAAATATCTCATAAATCATCATATCAATATTACATCAAGGTATTAATGTCTCTAGTTGGCAGGGTATTGTTGACAATCCTGTTAATAGATGTATGTCTGATAGGTGGAATTTTGCTAGTTGTATTTTTGCTCATGGCAGGGACATAGGTTGATTAGGGGTTAGCTGGTTGTGTTGGCTGGTTTTGCTGTTGTTAGCAGGTGGTGTTTTTGGGTTTTTATTCCTGTTTTATTAGGTATGGCTGCTGTTTTTTGCCCCTGTTATGGGGAGATGCTGCTGGTTTTTTCCTAGGTTTTTGTGGCCTTTGGGTTGTATAGTTTTGTCTTTGGCTTTGCCTCTTTGGATCAATACATTTTTAATTATCCAAAAAAAATATATATATATTACATCAAGGTAATCCAAGCACATTTAAAGCATACCATTTCCAGTATCAATCGTCAAAATCAATATCTCAAATCAGCAGATTCATCGTAGCTCAAAGTATGTTCAAATCATAAAATGAACACTTTTCATAAATACGTTTCACAAATGCATTTCATAAACAATCCCATCGCCACGTGTTTAAACAGAGTATATATTCCAAGCATCGAGTTTCACAATCATAAAACATTTGACAAATAGAAGATTTCATTATAAATCGTTTCCCAAATTATATCATCGATGTTATTGAGGTTATTGTGTCCTACCTCGAGACACAAGCAAAGCTTTCTCTTAAGCCCACTCCTCTAATGCAGCACTCAACGAGCGTAAGGATAGTCCTCGGGACTATCTGGATCTGAAACCAAATATACAATGCATATAAAAAAAAAATCTCATTCCATAACAGACTGCCAAGCACCCATTAAAGCATGGTCTTGGACTATAAAATCATCTCAAAAAAATACCCCGAGAAGATCCCACAAAAGAAGGTTAAAACACTCCAAAACATATCAAAAAGAAGGATAAAACAGCCCAAAATCACGTCAGCTATTGATAGGTGAAAACTACCTATCGATAGCTCATCTATCGATAGAAGGCTTGGTTATTGATAGAGAAATACCCAGAAACGCAGAAATCGTGAGTTACAACCATGGGTTCATCACCAAACTTCCTTCAAACCTCATTCAAACCCAAATCCAACCCTTAGATCTTAGATCCAAACCCTTGAGACCTCAAATACGAAATACCAAGTTTAAATGACAAGATCTAACGGTTCTTTTTCAAGAATCACAAAGTTTTTTATATAAAACCCACATGAACCCATTTTTGGTTCAAACTTTCAAAAACACCACAATGTTTTAGGTCCCAAGCATGGATCTAAGTCTAAACATCACCACTAACATTTCCCAAACATCCACATTCAACTACAACACAAAAACCCCAAAATCTACACAAGATTCTTCTCATAAATCATAAACCCATAAAATGGGTATAAACATCAAAACTGAAAATAGATTGGAAAGAGAAGAAGAAGAACGAAAATGGTAACTTACCTAGCCTCCAGCGACGGCGAGAGACGGCGGCGAGGCATATACGCGACAGTCTCCTCTCTCTCTTTCTCCCTCTCTCTCCCGAACTCACTCTCACTCTTCCTCTCTCACCCACGGTTGACTGGGAACATGTAGACTTAGGTTCTTTTCTTAAAAAAAAATAATAATAATAAAAATCTTTGGGACATAAAGGAAATTTTTTTAAAAAAGTTTAAGGTTTGTTTGGGTTTGAAAGAAATTGGTACTTTGTAGAAATTAAATTTTTTTTTTAATAATAATAATAAAAGCTAATTATTGGGGGAATAAAGTTATGGGACATTACAGTATTGCTTAGGCTTGGCATGTTTATTAAATGAGCCTAAGTTTGAGGTTTGGGCTTGGCTTGTTTACTTAATAAATGATTTTGAGTTGAGCCCGGCCTTATCGAACGTGTTTGCAAGCCACTCATGAGTGGCTCGGCTCATTTATATCTTTAAGTAGGAGTAATGAATTTTCCATCTCGAGAGAGGAAGACCCATTTTTCTCTATGGAGTCCCACTTTAGTTTCTAAAAGTATCTCTGAAATCTTGGAGAATGACTCAATTCTGAGTGTGCAGTATGTTGGTGGAATAACATTTATTGATCTCGTAACTTCTGTGAAAGGTTTCACAACACTATAAAACAATTAATATTTCAAGAGAGTAATTTTTCATCGTCATATAGTATTACTTTGTAAATTTTAAATTTGAAAAACGCTATATATATAGAATTACTAGAAATAAGAGCATCTTCAATGCAAAAGCCAAATTTGGCACCCCAAAAAGCACTAGTTGATGCCAAATTCTAAGCCCAAATGGCACTAGTTGATGCCAAATTTGGCTTCATAGCACCAAGTGCTCCTAAATTTGGCAAATTTGGCACTACTTGATGCTATAAAGCCAAATTTGGCATCAACTAGTGCCATTTGGGCTTAGAATTTGGCATCAACTAGTGCTTTTTGGGGTGCCAAATTTGGCTTTTGCATTGGAGATGCTCTAAGACAACAAAAGGTGTTGTGCTGGTTGATTCAACAAGCTAATAGAGACTCTTCTCATTTTTGCTTCTTTTTTTGCAGTAAAACATACAACCGAGTGGGACTTGGATATGTTGTTGATTCCTGATCCCGCGGGATCAACACCTATTGATGGGCCACTACCATGGTGCCACATAATAGTTTTAGGAAATCCAATGGTTATCATTTGTTTGTCTTGACCTGAGTACTAAAAGACAAAATTTTGAGAATAATACTTCTGTGTTTTTAACTCACTTTTTGAACAATAATTTTTGTGATCCAATGATCAATTTTTGAAAAAAAAAAAATGTTACTATGAAAAACTGTGACTAGTTTGTTCTTCAAAATATCATCATTTTTTTTGCGATCAATTTTGTCAGAAACTGACTGTAGGATCACTGTGATTTTTAGTAGGCCTGACATACATAAGAAGATCTCTAATTCAACGTCAGTTTTTTAAAATTTGTTTTGCAACTAGCTAGCGATATGGAGGTCCATTAGCATTTACGTGTTTTTTATTATTTTTAAAATCAGTTCAAATCTTTTGCTCTTTTTAATGATTGTTGCTTTTTAGTGGAGGTTTAGTGTAGGCTTTTACCACACTGAATTGATCAACATTGATCAACAGTGGAAGGGGAACAAATAGCAGATTCAATTCCCAATTGTGAGTGCATATATGTGTCTGTAACTTGCCCATGAAATTATACTATAATTTTTTTTATTCTCATAAAAATAAAAAAACAGTGACTTTTTAGCCAACTTTCATTTTAAATTAAACGCCAGTTTTTAGCATTATGTGTTTTGCAACTAGCTAGCAATATGGAGGTCCATTAGCATTTAAGTGTTTTGTTATTTTTAAAATCTGTTCAAATTTTTTTCTCTTTTTACTGATTGTTAACAATTAGTTCAAATTTTTTGCTCTTTTTAGTGTGTTATAAAATCCTAGTTAAAAGGTAAGAAAAGACTAGGGTCCTATGAATAGTAGTCTTTTCTTACTTTTCAACTCGGTTTTTAAAAAACCCTAGTCTTTTCATACCTTTTAACTAAGGTTTTAAAAAAAAAAACTAGTCTTTTGTCTACCAAAATCGTAGTGGTAGCCCATTATTCTTGTAGTGGTTGCCTTTTAGTGTACGTTTAGTGTAGGCTTTACCACACTAGATTGATTAACATTGATCAACAGTGGAAGGGGATCAATAGCATATTCAATTCCCAATTGTGACTGCATCTATGTGTGTGATTTGCTCATCTCCTTGGAAATTATACTGTAAATTTTTTTATTCTCATAAAATAATAATAATAATAATAATAATAATAATAAAATAGCAACTTTTTAGCCAACTTTCATTTTAAATTAGAGATAGATGAATAGATGATAGACATTATTTAAAAATGAATATATATATATATATATATATATATATATATATATATATATATATAGGTTTTA
>JAESVK010060336.1:0-10330 GCA_017140935.1 Hamamelis virginiana
TAACCTTGATACATCCAAAATGAAAGTAGATGATCAAATAATAGAAAAACGCGTGGCAGCAAAGAACTCAAATGCATGATGATATTTGATGAGAAACGTGGCAACGTGGCAACATCTGGCTGGGAGTTCGAAGGCACATTCATATGTGAAGCCCGTTCAAAGATATGGAAGATACACAAACTCAACTAAATGCCATAAAATAAGGAACGGCAATGACTTTTAGCCAGTTGGAGTTTGACACATGGAATTTAGTTACAAATGCATTCGACCTCTATAAAAGCTGAAGAAGACAAAGAAGCAAGGAATCCACGATCAAATTCAAGCATCAGCTTTTAGTCTTTTATTTTCCTAGTCGCTTTTTAATTTCTTAGGAGTAACTCATAGTGTAACTGAAGAATCCAAACTCTGGTTTGGTCAGGGATTACTCTCTGTTTGTTTTATTGAAAGCTCATTTGACAAGTCTGTACTCAGCCAGTATATGGTACGTATTTGTTTCTTTTGAGTTGGTTACATTCTAATTTTATTTGCTTTATATTTAACATTGCAAAAGTCCTTGAGGCTTCAAGGCAAGGAGAACCTACACTCATTTGATTGTTTGTAGTTGGCACGCCCGCAACTCACACACATCTTTCTAAAAAACCGATTTGGTGCCAACATTTTTGGCACGCCCGGTGGGACCCTAAGTGTTAAAGTAATTTATTTCTATGGCTCCTAAGAAAGATAACACGAAAGATAAAGCCAAGGAGAATACAGAGGTATCTGACTCACCTGATGATACCGCCTCAAGTACTCAAGCAAGACTTGAGGAATTTAGAGAAACCCAAGAACAGGCTTTGGCTAATAATGTTTTAGCCGCATGCAGGATGCATTTTGATGAAAGAATGCATGAGCAAAGCCAAGCAATGATGTCCCAAATGGCCAACATTTTAAAGACTTTTACAGAGTCTAACCAAATGGTGGCCAGTGGTCTGAAATCGAATATGGATAGGGTGATGGATTTTATGACCGAAAAACTCGGTCCTGCGATGAAGCAAGACTCGGCCTCAAGTATTAGAAATAGAGGCCGCAATACAGACATGGTAGAAAATCAGAATTTTCAATACGGCCAAGTTAGAATACAACAAAGGCCGAACGGAAACTTTGAACCAGTAAGTCAAATGGGCAGTATGAACCAAAACCAAATGTTTAGTACACCCATACACACGACTTACAACAATCCTGTGTATAGGCCAAACATTGGCCCAAGTGGAACAAAGGAAGTTCCTATGAATTATGCACCTAATAACATTACAAGTTCCCCAATACACGGGGGGCAACAGATGTTCGGCCAAACCCAGGCAACAAATGCTGGGGGGCAACCAAATTTCAATTCTCCAGTCCAAAATGTACCGATGGGGCCTATAGAGAGTAATGGGCAATACACACAGGGATACCCTCAAGTCTAAACTCCACACAATCCCACACCTACACCCCATGTCCATCACATGTACGGCCAACAAAATATGGCCGAATATCCCTTAGGAAACCAGCTAGGGGGAAATATGTTTGAACCAGCTCATCCAAATCGGCCTTACCTCAACAGGGATGAGGTCACCGAAATAATTAGGGAACAAATGGGCGGTCTATGTAGTCCTAACATCAGGACCGCATATAGCAAGCCATATCCAGATTATATCGACCAACTATACGAGTTCCCGAGACAGTACAAAGTTCCAGACTTCTCATTATTTTCGGGAGATAACAAACAATCCACATACGAACATGTTGGCCAATTCACCACCCAGTGTGGAATAGCTGCGGCCAATAGTTTCCTTAAATTAAGGTTATTTTTTAATTCCTTGACGGGTTCAGCCTTTGATTGGTATGTAAACCTGCCACCAGGGTCAATAACAACGTGGCAGGAATTGGAACGTACATTCCACCTTAGATTCTATAGAGCAGAGGCCGAAGTTACGGTCGGAGATTTGGCTCGGATGTACCAAGAGCCAGGAGAGAAAATAGAGATATTTATCTCTAGATTCCGTACTGCAGAGAATAAATGTAGGACCACCTTATCACAGTCTGATTGTGTAAAAATGGTAATGGGTGGCCTTAATATTGAGAATAGAAAAAGATTTGTGGGTCAAGAATTCATCGACCTAGGACACCTCTTATCATCAGTTTCTAGATATGAAAAAATTCTAGAAGAAGAGAACCAGAGGAAGATATCCTCTAGAGGGACCTACTATAGGAACCAAAGCAGAGACACTGGTTACCTTGAGATCACCAACGATGACGAGGAAGACCAGGAAAATGAAGTCGCCTTGGCCGAATTAGCTCTAACAAGGCCATATTCATGCAAAGCCCTAGTAAGGGCTAAATCAGATGTCACGGAGTCAAAATCAAACGGTCAAAGGAGGCTGAACAGCAACAACTATAGAGAGAGAAAATACGATTTTGATGTGACAAAAACAGAACAAATCTTTGACTTTCTACTCAAAGATAGGCAGATAAAGTTGCCTGAAAACCATGTCATACCATCAAGAGATGAAATAAAAAATAAAAAATATTGTAAATGGCATGACTTATGGTCGCATAATACAAATAATTGCATCGTTCTAAGAGATGCAATCCAAAAATCCATCGGTGAACAAAAGTTAAAATTTAATGAAACCGATAAAAATGTGAATGTAATAGATGAGGATGATCCTTTCCCTACAGAGTTTTCGATTAACATGTTGTATATGCAGGAGTCGAAAAAGCAAATGGTCTATCCACCCACACCTGATGCGGCCAAGGAGAAAGGCAAAGAAAAAATCACCTCGGACAATCATGCAGAGGCCGAATCCCATAAACAATCGGCCATGAAAAAGTTCAACATTACAAGGAGGGAGCCGAATCCGGCAGATTACGCTTTTACAGGCACCTATCACAAATATAGGAAGTGGTCGAAACAATCACTCCAGCAATATAGCTTAATCAATGGATACCCCGTCCATTGTGGAAGGTGTTTCATGGAGTTAGCAAGGCCAAAGCAGCAGTCGCATTTCACCAATGCCACAAATGTGGTCGAACGAACTATCATTGAAAACAAACGCCGTCGGCCATTAATGGGAGACTACAAGCCGGATTTTGAGTTCCGAGCCCAGGACCAAAAAGACAAGATTGGCTCCAGAGAAGTCAAAAAGGCCTTCAGTCCTCAAGGCATGAGTTTTAAAGTGTCTCTGAGGAACGACATGCTGATTGAGGATGCCGGATCGAGCAACACCGGCGACAAAAAAGGGCCACCATCAGGAAGCAAGGCCGAAAAGTCTCCACCCGAAAAAAGGGTCAACTCCGATAAAGGGAAGTTGCCGTCCCCAAAAAATAAGGCCGAAAGATCCCCTCAGGCTTGGATGGCCAAAGGAAGTAGAGAGAAGCCAAAATCCCCCGGGACAAAAATGGAAATATCTCCTCGACCAAGAATGGTCCAACCTCCACAAACACAGCCTAATAATAAATGGTTACAGGTCAGACATCCCAAGTTCCCTCAACACAGGGAGACCGAATTACCAAAACACAATTGAGGCGTGCACAGAGAAGATTTGCGGAACAGAGAAAACAAATCTTAGCTCGGACAGGAGGCGTCAGAATCGGCCAAAACAAGTGGGTTCGGGCTGACAACAACAAAGGGGGCAAAACAGAACCTGGTGGTCGAAAGGAAGAAAAAGACAATCAGAAGCAACCCGGAGAACATTTCATCCAATTCGGGACGTTACCAACTGAAACCCAGGTAAACATGGTCTTCACCCTCCCTCATGAATTTCAAGCAAAGAAAGACCAACCAAAATATCTAGAAGATGATATAGATGTTAAAGTAGATGGCCGATTAACTATTTGTTTATCTTCAAATGATAGCCGGCCAGAATCGTTGGACAAACAACAATTAGGTATGACTTGCGATGAGATCTGTTTCCCAAAACCAGCAAGTAACATGACCAAACACCTTCGACCACTGTATATAAAAGCTAATTTCAACGGAAGACCGATTTCTAAAGTCCTAATTGATAATGGGGCTTCGGTCAATATTTTACCAACTTCTGTTTTCAAGAGGTTAGGAAAAACAAAGGCCGATCTTCTACCGGCCGAAATTTCGCTTGCCAGTTTTACTGGCAGCCCAGTACAGCCATTAGGAATAACACCTGTAGAAGTAGCGGTTGGCAGTACATCTAGATTAACAGCATTCTTCGTAATGGACTCAGAGGCCAACTACAATGCTTTGCTGGGAAGAGATTGGATACATGTTAATATGTGCGTCCCCTCTTCTTTGCATCAAATGTTAATCATGTGGAAGGATTGTAAGGCCGAATTAATTGAAGCAGATAACAATCCTTTCCCGATTCCAACTAATGTTGTTGAGTCAAAATTGTACAACTTTGGAGCTATGCCATTACAATTCTCCGGTGTAGATAAATATGGCCGACCAACCAAGGTCGCTACATCCTCTCTGGACGTAGACAGCCTAAATTAATTTTCCCAAAGTTATTCATGGATCAGACAACAAAAGAAATATGTAAAGAAACTTTGGCTCGGATTACAGCATACTTGATCGAATCTGAAGCCACCAGAAATATGTCGGCTAATCTAGCCGACTGCGTCGATGAAAATATCGATGAAATTACATGGCAAGATTTGAATCTTGAACCAAAAAGACTTAATGACGAAGCTGCCGAAGTTAAAGATCCATTACAAGAAGTTTCTCTAGGAGAAAATAGGCCGATATATATTAATCAGAGTCTACCAGAAAAAGATAAAATCCTATTAATTGACCTATTAAGAGAGTATAGAGATTGCTTTGCTTGGGATTACGATGAAATGCCAGGCCTTGACCGATCTCTAGTTGAGCACAAACTACCAATCAAAAAAGGATTTAGGCCATATAAACAACCACCAAGAAGAATGGCCCCACAAATCCATCTAAAGGTCAAAGAAGAAATTGATAGGTTACTCAAGGCCAGATTTATACGGCCTGCCCAATATGCGGACTGGATATCCAATATCGTCCCAGTAGTAAAGAAAAATGGGAAACTTAGGGTATGCATTGATTTCAGAGACCTTAATAAAGCCTCTCCCAAAGACGAGTACCCTATGCCAATGGTCGATATGCTGGTTGATTCGGTCACAGGATATCAAATGTTGTCCTTTATGGACGGACATTCCGGCTATAATCAAATCTTTATAGCCGAAAAAGATGTATCCAAAACCGCCTTTAGATGTCCAGGTAACATTGGTACTTTTGAATGGGTAGTCATGCCTTTTGGCCTCATTAATGCTGGATCGACCTATCAAAAAGCAATGGATGTTATTTTCCATGAATTCATTGGAAAATTCATGGAAGTTTACGTTGATGATGTAGTGGTCAAATCGACCAATATTGATACACATCTCTTACATCTAAAACAATCTTTTGAAAAGATGAGAGAACACAAATTGAAGATGAATCCTTTAAAATGTGCATTCGGCGTATCGGCCGGTAATTTTTTAGGATTTCTAGTCCACCAAAAGGGTATTGAGGTCAATATCAATAAAACCAAGGCCATTCAAAATGCTAATGCACCAACCAATAAGAAAGAGTTACAAAGATTCCTCGGCCAAATTAACTTCTTGCGCCGTTTTATTTCTAATTGTGCAGGCAAAACTAGAGTATTCTCACCCTTGTTAAAGATTCGGTCGGAGGACGATTTTGTGTGGGAGAGGCATCACCAAGAAGCCTTTGAGAAGATAAAAGAATATCTATGTAAACCACCCGTCTTGATGCCGCCAATAAAAGGGAAGCCGCTCAAATTATATATATCGGCCTCTGAGAGCTCATTGGGTGCTATGTTGGCCCAGGACAAAGAAAAAGGCTACGAACAGGCCGTATTTTATTTAAACAAATCCTTGAACAATTTAGAAATAAAGTACAATTCGGTTGAAAAGCTATGTTTTTCTTTATATTTTGCTTGTATTAAATTAAGGTATTATATGATTCCTTTTGAGGTCTATATTATCTCTCAGACCGACGTGATTAAATACATGCTTAATAGACCGATTGTAAGAGGAAGAATCGCCAAGTGGACTTTAGTGTTGATTGAATTCAGCCTAATATATGTCCCTCAAAAGGCGATAAAGGGCCAGGCGTTGGCCGATTTTTTAGCTGATCATCCCAATATCGATCTCGAGCCCGAAATATTTCCAAGTATTGAGATTGGTAATATCGGTTTGGCACCTTGGACCCTGACTTTTGATGGTTCAAGAACGGAGGAAAGTGCTGGAGCAGGGATTATTATCATTTCACCTACGAAAAAGGTAACTTGTTTTTCCCTTAAATTGGATTTCGAATGCTCAAATAATCAGGCCGAATATGAAGCATTAATTATCGGCCTCGAGATTTTACTTGATTTAGGGGTAGTGGCTGTAAAAATCAAAGGAGACTCCCAACTTGTTATTAAACAATTAACAGGGGAATATAAATGTTTAAGTGAGTCCCTAATTAAGTATTATTACAAAGCCAAAGATTTGATTGACCGATTTATCGAGGTCGAAATGAAATTTATTCCAAGAAATGAAAATAACGAGGCCAATGAAATGGCCCAAATAGCCTCAGGTTTCAAAATTCCATTAGAGATATTCAAAAAGACGGTCACAATTGAAAAAAGAGTTGAATCTTCAGTTCTATTTTTAGTCGACCATGGGATAATGAATTTAAATATTACTCAAGATGATTGGAGATTTCCTATCATTGAATATTTAAAAGATCCAACCAAAGAGACGGACATCAAAATTAAGAGGCTTTCATTGAAATTTGTTTTGTTGAATGACGAATTATATAAAAGAAGCCCGGACGGCCTATTATTACTTTGCATATCACAAGAAAAAGCGATGCAAGTTATGGCCGAAGTTCACGAAGGAATATGTGGCGCACACCAAGCCGGCATAAAAATGAGATGGCTAATAAGACGATACGGTTATTTTTGGCCGAATTCGTTTAACGAATGCATAAAGTACGCTAAAGGATGTCAAGCCTGTCAAAGGTATGGCTCAATTCAACATGTACCTGCTGTTCCACTACATCCCATTGTGAAACCTTGGCCATTTAGAGGATGGGCCATTGATATAATTGGTAAAATTTTTCCACTATCTTCTAAAAAACACGCATTCATTTTAGTTGCCACTGATTATTTTACAAAGTGGGTTGAGGCTATTCCTTTAAAAACGGTCACACAGACCGAAATAATAAAATGTCTCAAAGAAAACATTATCCACAGATTTGGTCTTCCACAAACAATTACGGCCGACCAAGGATCAGTTAATACTGGTAGTGAAGTAATGGCTTTTGCAAAAGAATATGGCTTTGAAATAATTCATTCAACACCTTATTATGCTCAAGCCAATGGACAGGCCGAATCAACCAACAAAATTCTGAAACTTAATATTGAAAAAATGGTGGAAGATAATCCAAGGGTTTGGCATGAATTCTTGTCTGAAGCATTATGGGCTTACAGGAATTCTAAAAGAGAAAGTACGGGAGTAACTCCTTTTGAGTTAACTTATGGTCATGATGCCGTTTTACCAATGGAAATAACAGTTCGGTCAATGAGAGTGGCGCAACAAAATTGTTTATCAAATCAAGATTATTCAGAAGCCATGTTGACCGAACTTGAAGACCTACATGAAATAAGGCTTATGGCACTTGATCATTTAAAAGCACAAAAAAATAAGGTCGCTAGAACTTATAATAAGAAAGTTCGACCTAAAACATTTATTGAAAATGATCTGGTTTGGAAAGTCATTTTACCAGTCGGTGCCAAGAGTAATGAATTTGGAAAATGGTCCCCAAATTGGGAAGGACCTTTCAAGATTTATAAGGTATTAAAAGGAGGAGCCTACCACTTACAAGACATGGATTCAAACATTCATAATCGGCCAATTAATGGCCGTTATCTTAAATAATATCATCCTACTATGTGGGAACAGTGCTACAAAGATATTTGAACAGATAGGCATATTAATAAAACAAGAAACGGCTAAAAGGCCGAAAAGATAGTACGATGTGCCAGCAAGTCACCTTTTGACTGCAAAAAATTATACATCAAGGCCAAATGGCCGAATATTTTTATCATAATCCACGAGGCTCAATGGCCAAAGAAAATTGTTCAGAAAAAACAATATCATACATAAAAATTCTAAGATTGAGGGACAGTAGGCTCAACGGCCAAAAGAGTGCTCTCTTTCTCAGCTACTTCAACAGCAACTTGTGTTTGAGAAGTGATAAGGCCGATCGATGAAGGATCTGCTGGTAATGATACACTCAAAGAGAATTTCAGGGAGTCCACTGCCTTTGCCCAGTCAGCCATAGCCAAGGCCGTTCTATCAGAAGCCAACTTCACTTGGATTCTTGTCTTTTCTATTTGAGCACTATGGACTTTGAGTGATTTAGATAATTCCTCAGCAATCCTGGCTGTATTAAGCATATCTTCATTAGCCTTTGCTTTCACCTCTTCGGCCTTCTCAATTCCCCGCTGCAAGTCCCGGAGCTCCCTCTTCAGATTCTCAATTCGGTCAGCAATAGCAGAAATAGCCCTCCCACTCTCCTGGATCATCAGCTGGAAGCTCTCCATGTTCTTCAAATGAACCCGAGCCTCAGACTTCATATCTTCACCCTTTTGTAGGTTCTTTTCCCCTTCTTCAATTTCCTTGCAGGCCTATTCATAACTTACGAATATGTTCGCAAGAGAAGATACAAAGGCCTGAAGGTTCGCACTTTTGACTATTCAATTTCCTTGCAGGCCTATTCAATTTCCTGTTGGCCTTTTGACTGCTTGGCCACCTTGGCCACCTTGGCCACTGGAGCTTTGACAGTGGCTTTACTTGGTGCCTTCCTTTTAGGTTGGCGAGGAGGAGGAGGAGGAGGATTAGCATCGACTGGAACATCTTCTTCTTCTTCAGATGAAAGAATCGGTTCAAAAGGTGTCAATGGCCGATCTTGAACATTAGCATATTGGCCAGCTGCAAAAAATACGAACTCAGGATCAGACAGATCGAAAATATAACACACGAATAATAGAAACTTACCCACTCTAAATCGAACATCAAGTGGCGTATACACGGAACGATCCTTCCACATTCGGACTTCTTGCCAATTTGCGAAGTGACCACTCCAAGTAACACCATCAGATGTCGATTCAGACGGCCGAGTTATGGGATCAATAGAAACAAAATCGGCTATACTCAAAGGAGTAGTAGGCATATTCGGTCTATTTTTTTCCAAAAAAGAATTAAAACGGTGATGAAAGGCGTCCCAGTTTATTCGTCTTTTAAACCGATGTTTTTCAAAAAATAAATCCTTTTGTAGGTTTTTCTTTCTTAAAATTACATCTTGCATTTCGTCAAGAATTTGACTAAATCTGGATTGTACCCATTTGATCCCATAAAACTTTTCAAAGGCCAAGATCGATTGATAATCTTCATACTGGTCTAAAGGAATACTTTTTTTCTTCTTTTGTCTCTTGTCTCCTGCAGACTGAACAGAAGATGAATGGTCAGCGTTGCTAGATTCATTATCAGAAGTACAGCTAAGAAGGAATCTATCAACAGACTCATTCGACCGGTACGGCCTCAAATACTCAGACCAAAAAAGATCAAAATCTGCAGTAGCATCTTCGTTGATAGGAAATGGAGGAACTGATGCAGGCCGAATTAATGAATAAATTCGGTCAACCCCTTCCACATCAATTTCCTTTACAAGTGCTGGTCTCTCCAAAGAACCACCATTGACCGAAAAGGTTATTGGAAAAGGGATGGATTGTATCAAACCAAATTGGCGGGCTACATAATGAGGGTTATAGGTTTCTACGCCACAACGATTATTGGCAGATTTCTCAATAATAACCCTATGATGAATATCCCTAGCGGTCAAGACACTACTCCAAAAATTCAGCAAGGGGACAGGCCGAAGAGAAAAATTAATAGCTTGGGCTACCCACAAAGGAAGAAATGAAGGGTTGTCATAAATGAAAAAACGAGATCGGTCTATATCAAAATAGAAAAATTTGAAACAAGAGGAAAAAGAAGGAAGTACACCAGTATGATGAATGAATTGATGACCAAGAGATGGCACACTAGGTCGAAAAGAAAAAGTCGGACTTATGGAAGGAAAATAAGCATAAAGCCAAATCTGAAGCATCCATAAGGGACCACCCCAGGTTTTAAAATCAGAAGTCAAGAGATGATAGATCCCACGATACAGACTGGATAAAACAAGAGGGCCTAGAGATACTTTATGGCCATGGCTCAGAAAATATGCCAATTTTAAATCGGCCTTCACCACTTG
>JAESVK010060344.1:0-14829 GCA_017140935.1 Hamamelis virginiana
GAGGGGAATCCTATCATGGCGTTTGTTTGACTTTAATAATTAAACGTTAATTGATTAAAAGTCAATACTAACCGAGAATAGGATTACTCTATTCGAGGATGATTGGTCATGCTAGCACTAGTAACCAAACACCCCCCAAAGAGGAGAAAGTCTATAAATAAGAGTGTTTCACACACTCAAAGGTATAGAAACCCTAGAGGCCGAAATTTCTCTCTCCTCTCCCTCTCCATTCTAGCTTGCCACAAAGGGTTGTGGAAGATTAGAGAAGCTTTCGGAGTCTTGCTCTCGTGTGGATACGCTTTGGAGGTTTCATGCTTTTGAAACTCGAAGAATTCCTACACCAAAGAACATAATCAATGTGAGTTTTTACATGCTTTGATTAACTGTTTATTTATATATATATGATCCGATGCTTGTATCGTTCTTGGAGGTTTTGTGAACATGGATGTTTTGTTAAAAATGAAAAGTTTTTGTTTTTACCCTCTTCCGCTGCACATCCATGTCTGTGGTTTTCACAGAACCTTTCACTTATGAGAGTTTTATCTGGAGTAGGTCTTTGGATGATATATAAACATTCTTTTAAGCCTTTCTAAAGGAAGCGAAACTTACCATCAGCCTCTTTTAGACTCTCTCTCTTATCTCTCATCATTCTCTGGGAATTCTTGGGTTGCTGTCAGCTCTAAAAGATCACTATTGCCATCAGAGAATAAAGAACATCACAATACGATTTGGCTCTGAAGACGAATCCCGAGGAACATACAGCGATAATGGTCCTATCACAACCATTTCCGGTTCCAAGGGAGGTAACATCACAAGGAGAATTATTCTTGATATAAAAGTATAAAATCGAATTCGAGAACTGCTTTTCCATTGATAGATATATATTTTAATAATATATATCCATCATTGGTTGATGCTTTAGACAGATTCAGCTTTCAAATTATAAATAATAAATAAACTTTATTAATAATAGTAGAATATTTACACTTACAGAAATCGAGAAAAAGTACATTGTGAAAAACTTTTTCACACACTTTCTGAATATTCTCACTTTCTCTCTCTAGTACTAACAGGAAATGAAAAATTCTCTTGAAGTAATGAAAGACTCATCCCTATTACATGTACTCCACTCCTATTTATAATGAAATTCCGTAACAGAATTTCACTTATAATTATTAAATCTGTTACAAAGATATAAAACGTGACTAACAATAAAATGTGTATTTACAAAAAATATCAAAAAGGTATATCTTATTTCAATAATGCCACCTGTCAATTCCGCAATATCTCATAAAACTCTTTATTCATCCGTATTCGTTCTATATCCCTCTCTATTAATCAATAAGATTTGCAATCTATTGATTCATAGTATCAATTCTGATGACCAGAATTATGTATCCTCTCAATCCTCTTTGACCATCTAATAATAAAGTCCCATTGTAGGAGACCCGCCAGGATGGAAAGGACAAGGGTCTGCTGCAAAATTAGTAGTAAGGACGAGGAGAGCATCAAATTAATAAGAGGTAATGTCCGAGGAAGAATGTTTGCTGTAATACCAGTAGATAATATATATATATATATATATATATAATTCCAGGAAGAAAAACAGATAGAAGAACCGGAAAAGCAAAATAAGATAGGCTAATAAGATCATCTGGAATTATATAAAAGAGAAATTACTATTCAAATTCTTGTATTGGAATGGGAGGTTTTTAAATGTAATACAAGAATTGATAAAAATTTGAATAGCAAAGAGGGTGTAGGAAAAAAATAAAGAGTTCAAATACAGAGTAAATAAAATGAATTATGGTAAAGTAAAGGACTTTAATGCAGAATTCAAATTATTATCAACACTCTGTATACATAATAGGAGAGAAGAAGAAAAGATGAATATAAGGAAAAGAAAAGCAAAAAGACAAAAGAAAAGAAAAATAAAAACGGTGGCAAAAGCTAATAATGAGGAGGTATGGAAAAGATCAATCGGTAGGTGAAAAGACACCGGTGTAGGGGTCAGTCGATGAGGAAGGGGAACAGAGCGGCATAACTGAAAGGAATCCATGAAATCATGCGGAATAAAAATTTTCCATGGAAACCAAATAGCCAAGATCACATGATTCATTATATAAACTATTAACATAACTTAAATAAATGTAACCACTTACATTGAAAGCCTTAAGATCGATTAATGCAGGTAGGTCAGCCCCAAAAGATGAGAGCCTCCAAGATTGATCCACACTAGGTTAAGCTCCAAGAGAATGAGAGAATGAATGAGAATGAGAGAGAGAGAATGGCGGCTAGGGTTTTCCAAAAACCCTAAGTGATGATCTCCCTTGTTGCTAGGGCCGGCCCTCCCTCTTCTCTATTTAACATGAAGTGCTAGCTCCCTTGTCCCACTAATTCAAATTTCAAATTTTGAAAACCTAAGTCCAAAATTCCTTATTTGAATATTAATTGCTAATAATAACTCTTATTATTTTTAATCAATTATAATTAACTTTTAATTATAATTTTATTTTCTCTTCTTTTTTAAAATGAAGCCTGCACCTATATGTGTGTGACCTCTTAGGTTCACAACAACCTAGTAATAGGAATTATGATAAATAAATTATACTTCAAATAAAACCACTTTTATTTAAGGTTCGAATTAGAACTCTTCTAATTTCCTTTTGGGAAATAAATTTCTCTTTGACCTCTACTAGTCTTGAGTGACATCTAGCAATATGTCAAGACACACCCTAAGTTATGTGAAGGTTTATCATAACATAGTGAACCCTCCGGTTACAATTAAGATACAATTCAATCCTTCCATCAAACAATGCCTCAGTTAAATTAGTTTGGTATTGGATAATATGTCAAAACCCTAATTTAACATATTATATGTGATTCTCAAAATATTAATTTCAATCTTGGGATACTTAAGAAACACTTTTCTTATTCCCAACTGCTATGGCTAAAGACTTCTATGAATTATATCTTTGAGAATAATACAAGGCATTCCCTCTCTTTACTGAGAGTGTAGATTCCTTGTTGTACACTCATATGTCCCCATGATAGGTCTACTAGGGCCAATGAGTACATACACAAATTCCATGGTTAGGATATGTATATTGTACTATCAAACCCTGACATCCCTAACACAGGACATCTATGGTGCCTCAGGTCTATGGATCACTTGCATCATTGTAACCCTGAGTTGTTGTTTGACTTGTAAGTAAAACTCCATTCAACAAACTCAATCAATGATCACATTCAATGTACTTGTTCTCAAACAAGTACCCACAGGTTTGTCTTAGTGTCATTACACAAATGATTTGAAACTGGTCATTCTCTATATTGAGCAGACATAACCTGTGCTAGTCTATCCGGATTATTAATGCCCAATAAATAATCCTATGACTAGGAATATCTAAGAAAGAAGTCTTTAACAATATATAAGTCTCCTTATCTCAACTCTTGAATTCTTATGTTAACATTCTTTCTAAGGACTTATCATGAATATAATAACAATAGAATAGATGATAATCATAAGCCCATATTATTAATGAATAATAATAATACATGAATCAAGTTTATATCCTAAATTACACCAATGAGATTGGCTATTAGGGCATACTACTAACAGTGACTGCTCAGTTCAAGCGTGCGAACGGCTATAAAAGTGAAGTAGGGTAAAGAAGATGGTAAGGAAAGAAAAGAAAAGAAAATCGGAGAGATAACAATGGCGGATAAGGGCAAAGGAATTATGCGGGAAGAGAAGAAAGAGCCAAAGCGAAGAAGAATAGACCCCATCATCAATCTGGGTGGAATGCACAGAGCAACAATAATGGAGAACACTGAAGAGAAAAATACTCCAATAACTACAAAGACTAGAGAAAGAGAACAAAAAGAGAAGAAGTAAGCCAAAAAGAAAGAACTGAGCACGTTGTTGAAAGAAACTAGACAGGACTTCCCACAAGGTAGAGAATAAAAACTTTTATATGATATTCAAGGAATCAACATTTCAAACCTGATGAGACTAATGTACAGTGTTGGTTTCGCAAGAAACCAACATTTCAAACCTGATATTGGTAAAAAATATTTGTGTCCTACTCTCCAAATTTGGGAGACCAATATCAAGGGTATAAAAGGGATAAAACCTTGATGTTTCCTCAAGCATCAAATCTATCAAGTGTGCAAAGATGGAAAAACAGAGGATGTCTGCTATCATGTTACTTAATAGAAAATTGAATCCTTTCATTTAATGAAACAAAAATAGGTACTGTATGAGAATAGTAAATGGTGTAGAAAAGGTAGGTAATGGATGTACTGTAGTTAATAAGATGGGTATAGAAAAAGTCATAATGTAGGGAAAAATGTGAAGGGGAAATATTGGATGTTGTAAGACAAGAATTGTAATCAAAGAATAGTAATGAGAATATATGTTATATGTTTTATATGAAGAATGTATCTGGAATGCTTGCTCTGTATCTCGTTTTTTTTTTTTTTTGAATGAATAATATTGCATGTGAACAGATGAAGAAGAAAAAGGAGCATTGGTGATTACTCCCATGATGTTGGATATGATGTTTGCGATAAAAACAGATATGATGAATATGTTTGAGGCAGTGACTGCGGAATGGAATAGGGAAAATGTGAGGTACCCAATTCGATGTCCGGATGGGCGACTAGAGTCTGCCTATATCCAATATCCATTGATGCTGCAACTTATGAATCCGGATCCCAAAAGAATAAACAAGAAAAGATGGGAAAATGAGTTTAGCACAGAGATTAATGATGAAAAGGTAGAAAAATATATTTTGAAGATGGCAACTGAAGTGATGGGAGCAATTTTAGAACATCACAATTTTCTAGAGTGGCTGGAAGAAAAATTTAGATTGAAGATGCCAGAAATAGAGGAGGCTTGGGCAGATAGAATCTGATTCAGAAGTTTAAATGAAATATTTGAGATGGTGGATGAATATAGGATTACGGAAGTAGAGTTGAGAATGTATGAGGGTGAATTGATGCGGAAGAGAAACTATTATGAGCAGAGACAACATCAACAATTTAGACATTGGGCAGCAGAATCAAGACAGTGCGGACTATGCCTCAAGAGATAACAAAGAAAATAAATGAAATAATAGAAGAATATGATAAAATGGATAAAGTGAAGGGAATAGTGGAAAAACCTGATGGATGTACAGGAAAGGAAACATTAACAGAATTGCGGGAGGAAGGAATAGTAATAATAAAAATGTTGAAAAAAATGAGAAGTGTGAATAGAAGAAAAATTCTGCTACAAACACTAGGTTTTGAAGTGTAAGGAAGAGATATAGGGTAATATATGTATGGGGGTATATATATGTATATATAAAATATAATAATGGATGATTGTATATGAATAGATATATGTATAAAGAAAGAAATGAAGAATGAAACAAAATTGGCATCATACAGAATATAGACATCCCAACTAGGTTGGCACAAAAATAGTTTGCTCAATCATTTGCCATGTAGGTGAAAAAGTTAAAAGAAAAAGAAAATGAAATGAAGGAAAAAGGGGACTTGGTTGAAGGAATTAATAATGGTAAAAATGAATAATCAAAAGTGATAAAGTTGATTAAATAGCATATTGTAGAAAAGAAAAGATGCGGAAGGAACAAAACGACTTCGGAAAGGATAGTTGATATGTAGAAAGGATAAAATTGCGGAAAGGCAAGAACGATGTCGTACATGGATGTAATATATGGAAACGGTGTCGTATAGGGGATTTAAGAAGCAGAAAAGAGAAAGTTGCGGAAGTCCCAAAACGGCTCTGTTGTGAGATAATAGATAGAAATGTAAGGGGAAAGGAACGCCACCGTTTTAGAATGGGGAATATATATATATAGGTCGAGAAAAGAAGGGGGAAAAGAAAGAATCAAGTTTTGATTTCCACTAAAACTCTGTTCAAGAATCCCTTACCAAGAATCTTGTGAAGGAAACCATGTGTAGACATCAATTTTTGACCATGAGTGTGGTCATGAATGGTTGCCTATGATTTAAGGTGAAATAGGGTATCAAAACCCTAAGTTTCCAGTTTTACCCCTTGTGGGTAACTAGATAGAGGTCATTATCACATGTGTGTTTTTAGGTTAGATTGAGTCGGTTCTTTTTGTATTAGGTTTTTAGAGAGTCTAGGAGCGTCCCTGCAAAATTCCATGGCATTCTGAGCAAGGCTTGATAGAAAATAAGGTCTTTTGTGACTAAAGGGCAGTTCTGTCCTTTGAATCACAAAAGCCCTGAATAACTGTAGATCTTGTCTCAAATGGTCTCGAGGCTTTGTCATAGATATTTAAAGTGTGTTTGGTAGCTAAGTTGATCAATGGTAAGATCTGTTGAGTCTTCTGGCTCATGATTGGCTCTTGAAGCTCAAAAGGCCCTTTCAAAGCTCATATTAGGGTTTCGACCAGAAGCGATCGGGATTCGATATTTTTATTAAACCAAAGCCTTCAAAGGCTTCAAAACACTTTCCTAAAACATTTTAAAACTTGTTTCGAGAAGAAGAAATGATTTCGAAAGTAATCGGTTAGCAAATTTCAAAACCCTAATTTGGCCCGGCAGGCCCTAAACAGCTAATCGGTTGACTTTTTCCTAAACCTTTGACCTTGGTCAATGTATTTTCACTTCAAACACTTCTTAAAACATGGAAAATCAAATCACGATCGTTTCGGCGCTTAAATCGTCAAATTTGGACTTAAAATGGGTCCGAAAAGCCGAAAAAAGCCGAAACCGGATCAAAATGGGCTGAGATAGACCCACACAGGCTAAAAATAGCAAGGAGGACCGATGGCCGTCCACCTAGGGATGGATAACCATCCATGAAGGACGGCCAACCGTCCTAGGGTGGATGGTCGTCGATCCTCTCAGCCAATAATTGCCAGTTTTGAGTGATTTTTCTGCCCGAGACTCTTCCAAGCCCTGCCATGTGTCTAATTCGGCCATGTGGACTTTTGGATGAGTATGAACACCTTGGAAGACTGGTTTTGAGCCCTTGGATCATTCCAAGGAGATTTAAGCTCAGCCATTGATCAAACTCAGGCCTCCCTATAAATAGAGGGCCCTAGAATCAGTTTGAACACACAGAATAAGCTTTAGAGAGCTAGCTTGGAGAGTAGAGGCTTGAGTAATTGTACAAGCTTACCCCATAGCACTCTAGCTTAAGTTTCAAAGTCCTTGAGTTCCTTGGAGTCCTTGGAGCTTAAGGAGAAGGCTTGGAGCTTGAAGAGCAGGCTTGGAGCAAGAGGAAAGGAGGCAAAGAGGTTAGTAGTTTAAAGTTTTCTTTTCTTCTTTTTCTTCTTAAATCATCCTAAGTTAGGTTTTTATTTCCTTAGTATGCATAGGATTAGTTCATTGTTAGTATGCATAGGATTTAGTTCATTGTTAGTAAGCATGATAGGATTTAATTTATTATTTCTCTAGCATACATAATAGGATTTAGTTTATTTCTTTAATATGCACAATAGGATTTAGTTTATTTCTTTAGTATGCATGATAGGATATGATTAGAATATAATAGGATTTAGTTTATTAATATGCATGATAGAGGTTAGTTTTATAATCTTCTTTTTATATGAATGAATGATAGAAGTTTGAGTCTTTTTCCATGTTAGTATCCATGTTAGGGAATGCATGTTATTTATACCTTTATTCTTATTATGTCTTTTAAATATTGATGCTTGGGATGATATACAAATTGTGTTCGAGGGAGCATGCAAAGGTAAGTAGTCTCTTTCCTTGTGTTAATTAGAATAAACATGATTTGAGTTTATGGTATTTTATGCATGTCATTATTAGGTCGCATTTAGTGCATTTTTCACTACTTTTATTCATTGTTTTAGGGTTTTAAATACACTTTTTGATCACTTTTAAATCTGTCCATGGGTTTAAAGTGACCTAAAAGTGCATCAAAACTCATTTTTTAGGCTTAAATCAACTTAGAAACATGCCTAGGTTCCCATAGATAACTTAGATTGCATTTAGGCCATTTTCATGCATTATTTATAATCTTTTATGCATTTTTATTTATTTTTCTAGAAATTCCAGCATGCATATCATAGTGTTTTAGGTATTTAGACTAACCTAGGATTAGCTAGAAACCCTAGGATTAGGGGGGGTCACTTGATCCCACTTAGGACTCTTCTTTGTTGTAAGAATTACAATAAGAATAGAGTTCTATTTTACCTAGGATTGTACTTCGAGGATAACTCTAAAAAGTGATTTTGAAAGAATTCAAAATGGAATGAAATTCCATCTCTCATAACAAGTGTTTTGATCCAACTCAAACTCTCGAAGCTAGAGTCCAAGATAAGATAGAATATCTACGATTATGTGGTTTGTTACAATAGGGGAGTCCTATGTAATCGAACTACGTGGACTTTGATATTTGTCAAGCAATTGATAAGGTACGTAGGCAGTCAATAGGAAGCAAGTCCAATCTTAGGTTGACTTTTGTCTCCTAAGATCATTAGGTTTCTTGCATACTTTTGTATTATCTATTATTATTATTTAGTATTATATATCATATTTTGTGGTTGATTAGATAAATAGCAATGTTTTGAAAAGATTTTGATAAAGCCCAAACTTAATTAGGAGACCTTTAATTAGGGCGAGGTGGGTGCCTACAAGGAGTTCCTTGGAACCTTCCCACTTCGTAACCTAGCCCCCATATCCAACTTTGATTCGAAAGACCATGCTTTTCCAAAATATGGGGTCAATGTTTTATTGAAAATAAAACTCTTTTTGTGGTTTCCTTGTTCCCTAAAAATAAGGTGGCGACTCTTAGTTTTTACAAACCCTTATCCTTTTTCAAAAAGCCTATCTTGAGTGGATAATAGAGAAGGATAAATCGAGACGAATAAATATCATCCACAATCCACTCAAGATAAACACCCCCCCAAAAGTGAATGAGAGGGCCTCCCGATCCAGGTTGGCTGGTTCACAGACTAGCGACTCCACTGGGGATGTCGAGGGCTAAACTCCAATTAATTATTTTTGGACTTTTCAATTTCTTAATTAATAAAATCAATCACTTGCATTCGTATGACTGTGTGACTTTAATTCCTGCATTGTGTGCGCTTTGACTCTGCATGATTAGGACATTGTATGCTATAGCCAACGATGAGCCTAGCCCTGGGCCCGGTTTCTTTGACTCTCGGGTTCCATGTATGCGAAAGCCATCACCCTTCTTACTAAGTACCCTCGGGTATATCAAACGGACCAATCACGTACTGTTGGACCCACGCGGTATTCCTGATGTCACATGTGGTTACTAAACCATCATCAAGTACCTTACCCCCTATTTTGTCTGAGCCATGATTGTGAAATGTGTAGAACCACTAGGACCTGGATTTGCAGGTCTAGACCTTATGAAATGCCCTAAACTCTTAAGGATAGTGTCTCTAAAGAGTTAAGGTACTTGATGATGGTTTAGTACCCTACATATCCTTGGACTTAGGCTTGTGGTAGTGTTATGCTGTCCGAATAGTGATGTCCGTTTATAAGCCTTCTGTGAGTTTGAAGTGTGGGCTTTAGGCCCATACTCTTTGGTTGGAAGGTATAGGCCTGCAATAAGATTGAGATGTGAGTTTAGGAGTTTCTAATGAGATTCTTGCCGGGGCTTTAGGCCCACTTTCATAAGATAGAATGTGAGGGAGTGAGATTGATGTATGGGCGTTAGACTCATACTCTTGTAAGCATGTGAGATTATCCTTATTCATCCCTTTTTCACACTGGAAGCTCTTAGTTGATTCAAATCTTCTCTTTTTCCCAGCATTCTGGCTTAGCGTCGTGATTCTAGCGGTCGGTTGTTTAAGGGTCTACCTGTCGATTCAAAGATGTCTAGTAACGAGGATCATACCCCTATTGCCATTGGAACTAGTGGATAGACAACTGATGAGAAGATCGAGGCGTTCCTAAAAGTGGTTCAAGAGTTACTTCACCAGAAAGAAGAAGAGGATAAGGTGCGAGCCCGTACTAATCCCTTATTTGAGAATGTTGATGAAGAGGAATGTTTTCTTAGACCGAAAATAGTTGTTGAGCCCACTAGGCCAGGTGCAGAATTTGTTTAGCCTGTTGATCTAGATAAAGAGTCCAAGCCCAAGACCCCTGCTTTCTTTTCCACTGAGCCTATAATGTTAAGTAGCAAGGTCGAAGCCCTGGAAAAAGCCTTGAAAGGTATTAGGAAGTCTGATGATCTGGTGGACGTGTCGTCGTTATCTCTGTTCCCTAAGGCCCGAATGCCCACTCATTTTAGAATGCCCGAGTTGGAGAAGTTTGATGGAATGGGTTGTCCTAAGACCCATCTAAAAATGTATGTGAGAGCTATGCACCCACGAGGGGCTGATGATGACTTGCTAGCCCAAATGTTCCACGAGACACTGGCTGGATCAGCTCTGAAATGGTTTCTGTCACTGGATGAGTCTAGAATGAAGACATGGGAAGATGTATGCACTGAGTTCAGCAACCATTATCGGTATAACACAGAAGTTGATATCATAAGGAGGGACTTGGAGACTACAAAGCAAGAATCAAGAGAAACTTTCTCTGCTTTCCTCACCCGCTGGAGAGCCAAGGCTTCTAAAATGGCTAACCGCCCTGAGGAAGAAGAACAAATCCACATGATAGTGAAGAACTTGCTCCCAATGTATCACAAGCACATGTTTTTCCAATATCTCCCAATTTTCCGAGCTCTAGTCGCTGCTGGTGCCCAAGTGGAGGACGCTCTAGCCGATGGAGCTCTCCGAACTGATGAACCCTACAAAAACTGCCGACCTGTCATCAATGGGAAAGCTACCGAAGTCAATGCCATATCTCAACCTACTCCATTTACCCAACCCTTTTCCTTAGGAAATAAACCATCCAGAAGATTCACCGAACTCTGTATGCCATTGGAAAAAGTCTTTGAGAAATTAAAAGCTCGAGGCTTGCTCCAATCTCTGGAACCCAGACCTACACCCAACCCATTACCCAAGAACTACAATGAGAATGAATACTGCCATTTCCATCAATCCAAAGGCCATACTACCAACCGTTGTTTCCGTCTCTGCCATGAAGTCCAAGACCTCATAGACAATAAAACCATTTCCCCACCTTCTCAACCCAATGTCACCCAAAATCCACTTCCTACCCATACAGTCCCACCACCAGCAAATATCAATGTTATTCATGCCGACTCTTATGTCCATTGTGAGCCTATCCGCCCTCACCCTTCATTCCCTACTTCCATAACTAAAATGTTTCATCACTGTCAAGCCTGTGGGCTCATTACCCAGTACAAGCCAAAACCCAAAAAGTTTTATAGCCAATACCATGCCATCTATAGCCATGACACAGAATCATGTGATACATTGCGAAATGTAGTACAAGGGTTCATTGATCAAGGTCTGATTGAAATCCCTCAACCCGTCACCAGCCCAAGGGGGCTTTATCGTTCATGGAGACAGTTTGAGAAAGATACATTCCCAGGTGTTAGTTCGAATGGGCTTCCTAAGCCTCGCAAAGTGTATCAGTCATCAAAGAATGGTACTAGTCAGTGGGCTCTCAAAGAAAGGTTTGAAGCTAAAGATCCTTGTGTGGATTTATTGACAGAAAGAAATGGGAGGTTTAGTTTCTATGTTCTCTGCCCTGAAAAGTCTTGTGAAGCTGAGATGACAAAGATTGAACCCATTAGATCTAATGCTAGAACCAAGAAAGCCTTTTCCAAGACTGGAACTAGTCAGTGGGAATTGCGAAAGAGATATGAGGCCGGAGATCCCGAAGTAGGCCTATTAGGAGAACCTAGTGGAAAGTTCGACTTCTATGTCCTTTACCCCAAAATGAAAAAACCCACGTTCGAAGAACCCATTGCTCCTTCTGGTTGGGGTGATGACCCTGACTCACTTAAAGAAGACATTCCTGTGGCTCAGGTTGAACCCGAAGATCCAAACCTCATCAGTTTTGAGAAAGCTAGCCAGAGTATCCTCAAGAAGTATTTCACAACCAAGGTCATCTATATGAATGGAGACACCCATCACCGGACCGTCTATCCAAGGCAACTATGGGTTACCCAGTATTTCGGATCAAGTTTGACTTCTGCCGAGTCTACCATAGATGATGGGTTAGAAAATGAGATTGATATCATAGAATGGGAAGATTTGATGAACATACCCGAGGAGATAGCAAATATTTGGGCCAGTGATGAAGAAGATGTTAACCATGTCACTAGAGGAGGTCGTCATTTCAAGCCCGCCAACTTGGAATCCGACAATCCTTTGGGAGAGTTAGAAAGATCTCAACGCACTGAAGTTCAAGAGGAAGAGGAAGAGATACTGAAACAGCTCAAGCGTACTCAAGCCAACATCACCATCAGGGAACTTTTAATGGCTTCTCAAAAGCACAGGCAGACAGTACTCAGGTTACTCAACCAGGTTCAGATTCCCATCGATACTTCACCCGAGGGTTTAGTCAGTCTGGTCAGTCCAGTTCAGCATGGGCAGCCAATATCCTTCACAGAGTCAGACCTTCCGAAGAAAGGACCCCATCATTTACAAGTTTTATATGTCACGGTGGATACTATGGGCAAGAGAATTCCTACAGTGTTCATAGATAATGGGTCAGCCTTGAACGTATGTCCTCTCAGCACCGCCACTTCCTTGGGCATCGAACCGTCAGAATTCAAACCGTTAGGGCAAACTGTGAGAGCATATGATAACACTCGAAGAGAAGTAGTTGGCATGGTCACTTTATCTCTAGCTATCGGGCCTGTAGAATTCCAAGTCGATTTCCAAGTACTAGATGTACCTGATTGTTTCAACCTTCTACTTGGCAGGCCTTGGATTCATCCAATTGGGGCTGTGCCTTCTTCCCTCCATCAAAATGTTAAATTCCCCTACAAAGGCTCAGTGGTGACATTAAAGGGAGATTCTAAGATCACTCCTACCCGTGTACCTATCTGTGAGATCAAGCCGGAGATTAAAGAAGTACCATTGACAGGCTTTGAATACATACAATGTGTAGAGGTTGAACCATGATGTAAAGAGAAAATGGTGCTAGACTGCAGTCCGTATGGGAATATGCAAGTGGGTCAAATCATGAAAAACATGGGCTTCTTTCCAGGAATGGGCTTAGGTCGTCGTCATCAAGGCACACCTGATTCTATCGAGTATCCCTCAGCAATTTATCCTTTTGGATTGGGCTATCAAAGTACCAAAGTTGACAGAAAAGAGATGGCACAGAAAAGAAGAGAAAGACAATTGGCCAAAGAAGAGGGACGAGTCCCTAACCTCACTCTGAAACCTTACCGGCCCACTTTGAATGGGGCTTTTGTCAAAGAAGGGGATGATTTCCCTTATTGTGGGTTCCCAGAGCCCATTTACCTTGAAGATCAGAAGGCTAGAGTTCCTGGGTTTGAAATCTTCTTCAACACACCATTACCTCTCTCTCCAACTACCATCGCAGCCGTGTTAGAAGTATGCCCTAAAACCAATCCTAAAGGGTATATTAATTTCATATTATAATATATATATGGAAAGTATAACTTGTCTAATATGTTCTAACATATATGATAAGGTCCATGAATAAATGATAAGAGAGATATGCATCTCAAGGTGTTGAGATAGAGAGACTGATATTTCTCATATATATCTATTCTAAAAGAGTTCCTACTCAAAGGTTTATTAAAGTGGATTTTTAATTAACCGTTTGAAGAGTAGCACAGATTTAAACCAACTCATATGGAGGATAGGTAGTCTTTCCTATCAGTGTAGTGACACTTAGGTTAATCTGTGGGTGCATATTAGAGAATATGTACACTGAACATGACCTACAAAGAATGTTCCTATGGTAGTTCTGTCAAAGGAATATTCTAATGTTATGTCCATTTATTTGGTAGTCCGTAGACCTGAGACACCATAGCTGTCTTATGCATAGGTTGCTAGAGTTTGATAGTATCTTGTACAGCCTTATCCATAAGGTTGTAATCGGTGCTTATTGGCTCTAATGAGTTATGCATGAAGATGGATGAGTGTGCAATAAGGAATCATCACTCTCAGTTAATGAGAGAGAATGTCAGGATAAGTTCACAAAGATAATTCTCAAAGGGAACCTCTGGCCAAAGTGATAGGTAAACAGTGAAAAGTGTTTCACTACGATTACCTTATTGAGATTATATTTTGTGGGACAGATATCAAGTTGTTAAGATAGTATTTAACTAAAACCATACCTATTATCTTAACTGTGACATTAGGGGATGAAGGATTAAATAACATGAAGGGTTCACTGAAAGGTTCTGTGAAAAACCACAGACATGGATTCGCAGCGGAAAGGTAAAACAAAACTTTTTCGTTTTTTTATAAAATAAATCCATGTACACAAAACCTCCAAGAACGATTCAAGCATCGGATCATATATATAAATAAACACAAAAATCAAAGCAAATAAAAACTCACTTGATTGTGTTCTTCGGTGTAGGGATCCTTCGAGTTTCAAACGGATGAAACCTCCAAAGCGTATCCACACGAGAGCAAGACTCCTCAAGCTTCCCAGTCTTCCACAACCTTTGTGGCAAGATAGAATGGAGAGGGAGAGGAGAGAGGCAATTTCGGCCCTAGGGTTTCTTGTGAACCTAGAGTGTGTGAAACACTCATATTTATAGACTTTCTCCTCTTTGGGGGGTGTTTGGTTACTAGTGCTAGCATGACCAAATATCCTCGAATAGAGTAATCCTATTCTCGGTTAGTTTTGACTTTTAATCAATTAACTTTTAATAATTAAAATCAAACTAACTCCATGATAGGATTCCCCTCCCACAAGCTTAAGGAACTCACTTACTCT
>JAESVK010060345.1:0-11617 GCA_017140935.1 Hamamelis virginiana
CCTGCCCCCATACACCTAGGATTATCATTACAACTTCCATCTACATTTAATTTAAACCATCCATCAGTCGGTCTCAGCCATTTGACAATCTTTAAATTTTTCTGTTTGGGTTCTTTAACAGGGATAGACAATTCAGCCAAAACTCTCATATCATCCATCTTTAATTTATTTCCAGCTTTCAATCTCATACCTGCCCAAGAAATTGCTACTTTAATCGAGATCCAAAGAGCTTCCACAGATATATATTTCTCTTCCATCCGAGCTTTACATCTCCACATCGACAAAGCCCAAGTCAAAATAGATGGAATGAGACCAAGAATGCTCCCTTTTTGTGATGAGTGTGCTACCCTTCGAAACCAAAATTCGATTTTTTCTTTCCAGTTCCCGTTCGATATAAATGGCATACCCATTAAAACAGAAATGCGACGCCAAATTTCATTAGACACTCTGCCTGCGGCTGTAGCTAAAACATGATCCTGACCTTCATCTAGCTTGCACTCAGATGCAAAAAATGGTGCTCTAATAGTTGATTCAAACTTGGATGCAAAGCTTGATCTAAATTTGGATCCAGCTAGCTTTGAAATATTCATCAATTTTTCTCCAAGTCACAAAAGTGCATGAAAATATGTGCTTAATTGGTTTAGGGAAAAATAGAGATATAGATAGTAAAAAAATTGGATAGTGCATTATTGGAACATCTCTACCCAAATGGCTATACATTTCATAAAAAAATGGATTTGGATCTAAGTAAATGGATCCAACTATTGGAGTTGCTCTAATGAAATTAAGATGAGGTACACAATCTTTTGAAAACAGGGGTGGAGCTAGGATTTTATCAATTTGGGGGCAATATATATATATATATATATTTGCTAAACGATAACAAATTAACAACCTATCCCTATCTTAGCAAATGAATATCGATGCATTTTTCATACGCTTAAATATGAAATCTCTCTCCCCTAAAAGGGGAAATACACGCCAATGGAGTATTTCCAATGCATTCATATCATTTGATATGCCAATGCCAAAATTTGGCACCTTAAATGGTACCAAATGGATCAATGCCAAATTTTGTTACATATGTGCTCTAATGTATTAATAATGATATTTTTTGGTATTTTTCATTTTTTAAAGGGAAAGTATGATTGTCACTTTGAAAGTAAAAGTGACTTGGATGCAAAGCTTGATCTAAATTTCGATCCAGCTTTGAATTCATCAATTTTTCTCCAAGTCACAAAAGTGCATGAAAATATGTGCTTGGTTTAGGGAAAAATAGAGATAGAGATAGTAAAAAAATTGGATAGCTAGCCAAATGGCTATACATTTCATAAAATAAATATTCTAAGAAAAATAATATCTAATAGCCAAATTTAATTTCACGAAAAAAAATAATTTGAACTTAATGAATGAAAATACTAAATATTCTAAGAAATCATTTCAAACAATGTGGCAGATGATCCAGTCATTTTCTTTTTTAGCACCGTACTCGCAATCTCTAGCTCCTTGATTCATTTGGAATACATTTTTGGGGAAAAAAAAGGGATATATAGCACTTCAATATGTTGGATATAGTTTTCCTTTTGGGGTAAGTTTGTGTTACTATTTATTTATTTAGTTTTCCTTAACAAATTTATCATTGTGATTTCATAGTGTGGCGAGCGATCAAATCTACTCCATATCCAACTAACTTTAGCCTGTTCAAGCCATATGTTCAGCCTACCCCTGAGGCTTTTATATATTTATTTTAATTCGTTGGTACAACTAACTTTTTTCGTTTGTTCTTTTTTTTTTTTTTCCTTTTTTTTTCTACTTGTTAATTAGCCTAGCTACTAGAGGTTTATTTATTTATTTTTTATTTTTTATTTTTGGATTTTTGCTTTAAGTCTTCATTCAGAACTTTTACGTGCATAAGAGCATCTCCAATGGGGGTGCCATTTGAGTTGCCAAAGTCAAAATTTGACATTGGCACCCAAAAGAGTAGCTTCAATGGTGTGGCATTTGGAATGCCAATATAGTATGAATTTAGCCATAAAGTCGTATTCAAGGGCGTGAAAGTTCTATTACCTTGACTTCAATTTCTAAGGTAATTAAGTTATTTGTTTAGTTACAAGTCACTTGATTGTTCGATCACTTATTCCAATTAATATTTCAAGAAAATATATTTGAACTACGTGTTGCTAAATTCTGTTATTGGATTCATCAAATGTTGCTCTGGCTTTACCTTTACTTTGCTTTGAAAGTCAAAGTGACTTATGATGGACCATCTCTTCATAGGGTCATAATCTCCAATTGTGGATTCAAAAGGGGATGTAAATCCATTTTTTGCATCTAGCTTGCACTCATATGCAAAATATGGTGCTCTAATAGTTGATTCAAACTTGGATGCAAAGCTTGATCTAAATTTGGATCCAGCTAGCTTTGAATTCATCAATTTTTCTGATCAAGTCACAAAAGTGCATGAAAATATGTGCTTAATTGGTTTAGGGAAAAATAGAGATAGAGATAGTAAAAAAATTGAATAGTGCATTATTGGAACATCTCTACCCAAATGGCTATACATTTCATAAAAAATGGATTTGGATCTAAGTAAATGGATCCAACTATTGGAGTTACTCTAATGAAATTAAGATGAGGAACACAATTTTCTATTTCTATTCTTAGTCATAAATTCTGAAGGTAAACATAATTTAATTAATTAAAATTTTCGTAAATCTTAAGAATTTTATGTTCTACAATAGATTGGCAAATTTTTCATTCTAAAATTAATTCTAACAAAAGTTTGGAAACTCCAACTTTTACCATAATCAATTCTAGTTAGTATAAAAATTTTGATATGTGAAGATATAATTTAAATATAACTCCAAAGAAGTACGTGAAGAAATATTTTTCTAAAAGTGATTTTAGAAAAAGTTAACACAAATGGACCCCTAGTTTAACCTTCATCATCATCGTCATATTTTTTTTTTTTATTTAATACTTATATGATCATTCGTCATCAAATTTTGACTAATTTTATACGACATTTCGATTTCATAACGATACTTTGTAGCGGCATATAATATTTTCCTAATTTCCTATTCTAAAAATAGGCCGATTGTACGTCTGAAATATTTAGTTCCTAGCTTCTACGGTGTTTCCAAAGTATAAACCTTAAAACTTGCCTTGCTAGCTGATTAATGGAAATTTGCAATTGTCCTATGCACATATATAGTATGAATTAATTTAGCCATAAAGTTGTGTTCAAGGGCGGTCGTGAAAGTTTGCAATTTGTTTATAACTAACAGAGATTCACTGCTAGCTGATCACATTTCTAAGAGATGGAGGAGCATTGCATCGACAACAAGGGAATTGTGGAAAAAGTCAACAAAACTATTAGTGAATTGCATTATGAAACTGTCCACCCGTATTGGCGTATCCATAGAGTGAGTGAGGGACTACGCAGAGCAAAACCTCAAGCCTACGAGCCAATAGTAGTTTCTATAGGTCCTTACCACCTTAAAAACCCTAAGGTACAGGCAATGAAAAACAATAAGCTCTGGTATTTGTGTTCGCTTCTTGAACGAAGAAAGGAGAACGTGGAGAAGTACATTGTGGAGATGAAGAAATTGGAAGACAGGGTTCGCAACTGTTATGTAGAACCCATTCTTGACCTCAACAGCGAGGAATTTGTGGAGATGATGCTATTTGATGCTTGCTTTATTATTGAGTTTTTTCGCCAAAACGATATTAACACTATTTTAAATGTGGATTGCATGGAAGGTCAAATCTGTCGTGACTTGATGTTACTTGAAAACCAGCTTCCTTTCTTTCTTCTCTCTCACTTCTATGACATGACTGAGGATCCAAAAGATCCAGATCATGATGATATAGAAGTTCCAAATCTAGATCCAGACAATGATCCGATCCTGCAAATGGCAATGTCAATTTTCTTTTTTGTCATACCAGAGCAATACCTCAATTCATGTAAGTTGGTTCGTAAGAAAATCAAGCATTTACTTCACCTGGTACATGTTGTTTGTCGCCCGGAACAGAAGGCAAGCTTAGAAATAAACACCACATCTGAGCTTGAGGATCAAATGCATAGTGCGGTAGAGCTTGAAGAGGCCGGAGTCAAATTCATGAAGCCTAATAGTACTGCCCACTTATTTGATATAAAGTTCGATAATGGATTAATGGTATTTCCTAGTTTTTCCTTAGATCATCGAACCGACGCTCCTAAATATTTCACTGACTATGCGCACTTCATGGATAAACTCATCAACTCGGAAATAGGTGTGAAATTGCTTCGGGATAAAGGAATTATTGAGAACTATTTAGCTGATAATAAGGGGGTATTGAATCTCTTCAACAACCTCTGTGATGGGATCGGAGTTCCTTACCCAACTGCTTATCAGGACGTGCGCTAAAGGAATTATTGAGAACTATTTAGCTGATAATAAGGAGGAGAAGAATGATTGAAGTAAAAAATAAAAATAACTTTATTAATTACTTACCACCACACAATAAGCATTCATCGGTGTAGATCAAATTACCCTCGAGCCCTTTGAAACAAAACTACTACTTTCCTTAAAGAACAACTTCAAACTAACTCTCGAACTGCAAGTACTTCAAATCAAGGTGCTTTCGATGTGAAGTCTCATGCGATAAAGCAGATGGATGCTCTCTACTTTCCTCAAAGAGATGGATGCTCTCTAATTCATCTATTGAGTTAATGTGTGTTGAGAGAGAGAGATTATGTTGGTCTTCATGCCTTTATTTATAGACTTTTAAGTGATAGTCTCCTAATCGGTTTTAGCTATTTGTTGGATCATCTTCATTTTCAAACTTTATTTTTATCTTCAAACTGGATCATCTTCAACTACTATCTATTCCCAGATAAGACTCTTTCTTTGACTTGATAATTATTGTCCAAGAGTGAAAAGTTTGGATGCCAACAAACTTTTTAGAACCTACATTCCTTATTGGCTTCGAACTCCTTGAAAACTAATTTTTAACTAACAAATTTATCATTGACTAAAATTAAATAACATAATTAAAGCCATTTTACTAGTCATCGATTGACCCGGTTAAGTTATGGATTAGCAAAACTCTAATAAAATTTTGAAAACTAATTAATGGGTATTAAAAAAAAAATCTAATTAATCACACTTAGTATGAATAGATAGAGTCACCACATGAATCTTAATGAAATTTCTAAAACCTTTAAAAATATGGTTTGTGAATAATTTAAGCCGTGAACTCCAAAAATATTATTTTATTTTTAAAGTTGAAAAAAAAAATGGGGAACAGAACTACGTTCGGCCGTTAGTGTTTTTTTCTTTGTTTTTTTTTTTTTTTTTTACAACCTAAAAACTAGGTTTGGCTAATTACTTAATCTTGAAAACAAGAATAACATGTAAATTGAAAATAAGAAAAAATTTATTTTCTATTTTTTTTAAAAATAAATAACTGTTTTTTGAGTTTAGAGTCATACATGGCCTTAGAGTTTAGGAATTAATGAATTTATATGGTTCAAATGTGTAGGCACCCACAGTATCTGCCAAAAATGGTCAATACTCAAAAAGGGAATATTTTTTGTGTCTTTTTGCTATTTATGATCCGTGCGGCCGTGCCTAAATTAAACAACACTTTATGAGCCCGTTGGTTGGACTAAAAACTCTCTCACTGAGTCGACTGTAACAGATGAAGAAGCAAGAAAATAATATTCTCAGAAGAGATAAATTCTGTAGAAGTTTAGGCACCATTTTGGATTTGTTTTTTTTTATAAGTACTTATTTTCTTTTAATTTTTTTTTTAAAAAAAATTACATATTATAAATTTAAAGAAATAAGAAAATAAGAAATTATGAAAAAACAAATCCAACTGTAAGAAGATGTAGAGCTCCGTGACCACAGTAGTTCTTTCATGGGTTAAATGCATTTTAGTACCATCAACTTTTGGGTCAGTTTCAATGTGGGCCACGAACTTTACATTGACTCAATTTAGTACCAAATTAAAAAGTTTGGTTTCAATGTAGGCCAAACGCAAAAGTTTGGTCTTCACAATCCCCAATTTCGTGAAGAATTCCCTAAAATTTGAATAATCTTCAATTCCCAACACGTCATATAAGCCTTTAATGCCAGTCATTTTATATCCCCTCTCTAATTTTTATTATAAAAATTATGTAATCCATAATCTCCAATATTATATAAAATTTATTATCTGCATATTATAACAGAATCTGCAATTTTTAGACATAATTCTCAATTCCAAATTTTATGTATTATCACATCATTTCTCCCACTCATCTCTTCATATCTAAAATTGTCACATCAATTAAAAATAAAAAATATTTTTTATTACTTTAATATTTATAAAATAATTAAAAAATTCTTAATAACAATATTTAAAAATACTTTATTTAATATTTTAATACTTTTAATATACAACAAAAATTATTTATTTAGTTTAATAAATATTTTAATATTTAAAAGAAAATACAAAAATTATTCATGAGAAAACATTAAGTGGGCTGTTAATATACAACAAAAATTATTTATTTAGTTTTTATGGACGGTGTTATGCGTTTGGCCTACATTGAAACCAAACTTTTTAATTTGGTACTAAATTGAGTCAATGTAAAGTTCGTGGCCCACATTGAAACTGACCCAAAAGTTGATGGTACTAAATTGAGTCAATGTAAAGTTCGTAGCCCACATTGAACTGACCCAAAAGTTGATGGTATTAAATTGAGTCAATGTAAAGTTCGTGACCCACATTGAAACTGACTCAAAAGTTGATGGTACTAAAATGCATTTAACCCGGCGTTCATTTTCCACAGTTCTTTCCCTTGTTAAGTGTCCACAATTTAACCTCTGGGTACTTGAATTTTAACGTAGTCATTGATGTTGCAAAGTGCATGCAGTTTTTCTCTTCCATCATCCTACAGAGTAGATGTCCTCCACGTCATAATTTTTACCATTCAATCTGCAAAATCTTATGTAGCCATGACCTGAACTGTTCTCTCATTTCACAAAACAACATAAAACATGGTTTATTTCACTTGAAATTGACCAACGGATCCTGCTTTCAAAATGAAATTTGCCAGAGAGGCAACTGTTCTTAGTGCTATGTACCATTGTGAGTCTGTGAAAATCTCATGGCACATCACATTCTGCTTTCAGGCGTATATTTAAACTATTTAAAACTCTATTGATTTCCCACCTTTGTTCATGCCTTGCATCTTTTGCTAGAAACTCATGAAGCATGCTCCCTACTTGGATTGAGCTACAACCTGGCACTTTTTTTATTCTCTGCTGTCTCATTGCAGCCTGAAAGCTCAAAGTATCTTTCCACCATCCAATGGATGCACTTAAATTTGAAAGAAGCCAAGAACCATTATTTTGTTGCTGCTGTTGCGAGATTGCCGGCGACTTCTCGTCTGCCGCTTCTCCTGTCGGCGTTGCTCATGTTGCGAGAAGGAAGAAGGAAGAAGGAAGAAGGGAGAAAATAAGAGCAGAGAGATAAAGGGTGCAGTAGCATTCAAGGCACGCCTGGTTCATTGCCAGCCTTTGGGTTGCGTGAAAGCCAGCTTCATTGACATTGGGTTGCGTGAAGGCTGAATTGATCTCAGCCCTTTATATAATCGGACGGTGTAAGAATTTTGACTGCATATAACCTAGGCACGACCGACCGTGGCATATCATTCCTCTATATATATATATATATATAAATGATCCATTGGGGTCCAGAGACCCCATTTGGATAAATTTTGGTCCACTCTTCATTGGGATAGTTGGGACAGGTATTTTGAAAAATCGACCGTTGGATTAGATACTCCTATTACGTATGTCATATCTGCTAAAAATCATAGTGATCTAACGGTTGGTTTCGGAGAAAACTGCTTGTGAAAAAAATTGACATTTTATCGTTCTTTAAATGTCAGTTTTTTTCAGGGACAATTTTCTCATAAACCAACCGTTGGATCACTGTGATTTTTGACAGCCATAACATACGTAATAGAAGTATCTAATCCAACAGTCGATTTTTCAAAATACATGTCCCAACTATCCCAATGAGAAGTGGACCGTGTTTATCCAAATGGGGTCTGGACCCCAATGGATCATTTCTGTATATATATATATATATATATTTGTTCTTAGCAAAACTTCTGTATTTGTTTTAATATTGGAAAAATTGGAAAGAAAAAAATAACATGTCAGATCATTGAAAACTGACGAAACATAGCCGAAGAAGCATAAATTTTTTTGAACGTTAATAGCTAAGAACATTACCACTTTGTTTGATTTATAGCAGACACATGTATGGCACAATCACTCCATTCTAAATCTCTCCATTTGTCCACAATACCATCATAATGAAAAAGCATCACAACAAAATCATTTTCTTTCTGCAATCAGGTTGTAAAGCACAGATTAAATCCAGGGCCGGCCCTGAGATTTGGGTGGCCCTAACCGAGTTCCTAGAATGAGGCCCTTCTACATTTTGACATATATAAAAAAAAAATAAATAAAAAAATAAAAAATTTGCATACCTTAGTTTCTCTTATGCTAAGACCTACAACCATACTGCAACAAGCAATTCACAAAAGAGTTTTCATTTAGCTTACCCATAACATCCTATCACCATTCACTAATACACATATATCAAACAAATATCAAAATACTTAATCTATTAAAATGAATATAATTCAAATATATAGGAAATAAAGAAAAAACATACAATTAAATCCCTAAATAACATCAACATAAAAGAAATGCTAAATAGAAGAGAATACCCGTGTAAGCAAAGTAGCTAGCCAACATAATTTCCTCCATCCATAAATAAAACAGCATTATGGTCATCTTCTACTGCATTCAAAAAGAAAACAGAAAAATACATTATACTGTGGAAATCCTAAAAATAAAATACTTATAAACAAAAAAACATTGTCATTTTGTTTTATAATTACCTGAAAATAAAAATATCATAAAAATCTTACTCCTCTTGCATCCGCATTCACTCGCAAAGTTGTCAATTAATGTTTCATAGTCAATCTTTTTGGCCAAATCATTTTCAATTGATAACAAAGCTAATCCATTCGACCTTTCTTGAGACATAGTTGACCAAAGGTAATTTTTAATCAATTTCAACTTTGAGAAGCTTCTTTCCCCGGGTGCAACTGTAACTGGAATGGTTAATAATACTCTATAAGCAATCCAAGCATTTGGGTAACAACAAATTAAAAAACTAGACTAAATTTTGAAAGCTAAAAGAAACACACCCAAAAATTTTTAGGTTGCTAATATTGAAGTTCATAACATATTAAGAGAAATACACCCAGAGATTTTTAGTTGCTAATATTCACAATTTGTACAAATGTATATACTGAAATAAAATTATGAACCTTATTACACCGAATCATTGAATATACAACTAATACAACCTAATTACCTAAAGTACTATAATTTGAATCATGAATCAAAACTAGGGTTTTCACTGAGTGTTGATTCTGTGATTCTCCTAAAAGGCTAAAAGAATGAGTTTTTGAGCATAAAATGGAGCTAGTGAGTTTGTAAAAGAGGCAAAAACTTTAGAATGAAATGGAAAAAGGATTGAGATTATGAATATAAAAAGCGTACATTTGAGAGATTTAGGGTTTAAAGAAGAGAACGAATCGTAGAGAGAGAGAGAAGTGAAGGGTCTCGTTAGGGCCTTAGGGGAGGCTTCGAGTCTTTAGCTTTGCTGCTGCTTCTTCCTGTGCTATAATAAAAGATGATCAAACATTGGGCCCCTTTAGACTGGAGGATTGATGGATGAAACCCCCTTGTCGGATGGACTGATGGTGAAACCTCCTTGTGGGAGTATAGGGCCTTAAAAAAAAATTGGGCCCCTTTAAATTGGAGGCCTCAAACAAATATTTTAGGTGGCAAAAGCTAAGGGCTAGCCCTAGTTAAATCCAAATATCCAATGAATATCTAAGATAGAAACTGCAATTAGGTTGTAAAGTTTTGTGCATCACCCTCTTAACAATCTTATTCACATTTTCTTTCTGCTTTATTCCCACTGCAATGGCCAATAAGTTCATTGACGTCTTTGTTTTCTTCAAGTCAAAACAAGCGTATAATAAATATTAGTATTCAAAGCAGACAACCAATGATTGAAGAATGAATGTATAAACATCCTGTGCATCAATTATAGAACCAGCATAGTTGATTAGCATTGATCTACATATAAACACCAAATAAATAATGTTGAATCATGTAACTCTGCTAAAACAGCACTGATTAGTTTAATACTATTAACTGACATTAACTGACATTAGGTTCTAATACTATTACCAAAATCCCGACAATTGTAGAATTCTAATAGTATTACCAAAACCCGTAACTCTAGAATAGATTTCAGTAAGCTCTAATGACACAATCCACAAACCTAAGCAAACCTGTCAGCTTATAATTATTTTAATTTCAGTTATTTTAAGCAAATCTCTATGAACAGAATATGTTCTTTTCTTTGAAAACAAACTTAGAATTAGCAAATACACAGAACACAGAAATTAAAACTTGAATCCATGCTTCAGACTTTGCATTTATCTTTGCAGCAAGGAAACTTAGAATAATAGAATATAGACTTAGCATTTACCTCTTCACGAAAGTCGTTTTACCTGCATAATTAATTCAAGAGCATTCAGCCTAATCTAAACCACCAAGCTAAATCCAAAAGCATCAAATACTCCAAGGTAGTGCTTGATTTCACATATTTAAATTGGTTTCGAATTCTAAAATCAAGGAATTTGAAAATCTCATTTTTAATGCACATATTTAAGAGGATTTTGAGTCAATATAACTCGAAAGTATGCATATATAGAATTTTAATGCATATATTTTTTTTTTTATAAAAAAAAATCAACTGGTTTCACGAGCTAGGCTTAACCTAAATTAGTGAAATTGACTGCAATCTGAAGCGAAGCTAAAAACAACTAAAATTGAAGCAACAAATAAGTAAAAAAACATCAAATACAAAACACTGTTCAAACTCCTAATCAACCAATCTGAAGGGCAAAAATCAGAGATTCACATCTAAGAAGAAGTAGAAGAAGAAAACCTAAAATGAATCTGGCCAAATACATGAAAATTACACAAGAATGACAACCCTCCATTTGGTTGCCAAGAGTTTGAAGGAAAATAATAAAAATCGAAACTTATAATCCAAAATTTTGCGTAATTTGGGACCCGATTGAACCTAATACAACCATTTGCATCTGTTAAATTGATTTATTCATTTTCCATAATACAAAACAATAACAAAATAAAAAAGACTCAAATTTTACTTTTCCTTCATTTTCGCCCGTTTTCTCGGCAACCAAATGGAGTGCCAGGGTTTCGATGGAGAAATTTGATTCAGCTAAGATATGTGAGATTGCCTGTATAAATCTAAAGAAACTAAACTCGATTCGACGATCCTGTGCGAACCTGTAACAATTTAACCACGACCTAAGTTAACAAAGATCGTAATCCCATGTAATACGCTCGTTTCAAGATCGAACGAAATATAACCATACAGTCAATGATTAAACTCCGTGTGTGTGTCTATATATATATAGAGCTTCTCTTATCAGCATTTGCTCACTTTA
>JAESVK010060347.1:0-14910 GCA_017140935.1 Hamamelis virginiana
AAATAAACTGTAACTTGAATTAAAATAGCAGAGTAATGATTCAGAGCTTAAGTCATGAACCCCCAAAACGTCGTCGTTACACTTCTATTTATAGAAGGAAAAGGTAAAAGACCAAAATGCCCTCAAAATATCTAAAAATATCTTCTTTGCCCGCAGCCGCCCTTGGCTATCGATAGCGAAGGTTCGCTATCGATAGAGGCGCTATCGATAGCGAATCTTGGCTATCGATAGTCAAGGTCAAATGTTGACTTCTCTTGCAGAGTTTCAACGTCTGCTCTTTTGGTACTTCCCTCGGCCGCTGTGGATCCTTTTCGGACGTTCCTTTGATTCGAGATGCCCTTCAGGGCTTCATCGGTGACGACTTTATTTAATGTAATCTGCACATATTTCTTGAAACAGAGATTTAAACCCAATTGTACAGATATTCATATAAAACGCTATTTATTAAACAATTATATATATAAGAGAACATAGTAATACCATAGTTGAATGGTATGATTGGGGTACAATCACACTCCCCAACTTAGGTTTTGCTAGTCTCTTAGCAAAAGGCTAAACCTTTAAAACTAGAATTTGAAAAGCCACTTTCGTAGGGAAACGCGATTGCATTTAGCGTATGCAACAAGCCTTTTAAACCACTAAGTTACCTTTCGTGGACGAGTGAAGTCTCGTGAGAGTTTACAGAAATGATACTCACAAACATGAATAAATAAAAGAATTGCTTGAGAAAGAATTTTAACAATATACTATGTATACAGTAGGAGTTTTATCCACAGATATATCACTTTTCATAATTGAACATTTATAATACAAGAATTGCTATCTTTAACAGGAAATTATCAAGTATTCAATGTGTAGTGAGGATGAACTTTGATAAAATCAAAAATACTGTAATAAGAGTATGAGAATTAACCCATAGTTAGTTTCAACTTCAAAATCCTCACTGATGGTCACTCGCAAAAGATGTTCACTCTGAAAAGGTTAGTAACCCAGAGTTCCCAAATGGAAATATACAAGTATAAAACTTATACATTAAGCTTTAATTAACGACCAAAGAGAGATGAAATAAGAAAGTTATATATGCAGAGATGCAATTCATACATAAATAAAACTTAAATAAACACTACCACAAAAAAAGGATTAGAAGACAGCTAAAAACTGTCTTCATAGACATACGAGGACAGTTAGGAAACTGTCTTCCCTAGCCGTGTCTTCTAAAGTCCGGACCCTTTTGAAGACAGTTTTTAGCTGTCCTCGTATCTTAATCTTCGAAGACAGTTTTTAGCTGTCTTCATATATGTCTCTTTTGAAGACAGTTTTTAGCCGTCTTCATATCTGTCTCTTTTGAAGACAGTTTTTAGCTGTCTTCATATCTGTTTATTTTAAAGAGAGTTAAAAACTGTCTTCATATTGTGATATTTTAAAGACGGCTAAAAACTGTCTTCATATCTGTGTTTCAAAGACAACTAAAAGCTGTCCTTAAAAGGCTTCTTTTTTTTTTTTTTTTTCATTTTAATTGATATGTTAACCTGTTAATTTAGGCAACCTGTAAGTGTTCCCTGTAAACCTGTACACGTTTCTAATTGGTAATATGTATCAAAACTCCTATATGCATATAAATTGAGTACGTACATAAAAAAAGCACTGGCAAACATTATAAAAATATTTTCATTCACTTCATTAAGACCAAACATGTACCTCATATATAACCAAAATCATATAAAAGCTATTGTGTTAAATTTAATTTGGAAACATTCCTTCCAAATAACATGCATATAAATTGCAAACAAGCGATTTCAATTACAGACTTCATCCATTCAATTGAAGTCACAATGGATATACATGAAGCAAGCTATCTAGATTTCATACCCCTTCCAAAAGTCTTTGCGCAACCAACTTTGCGTTTCGATGCAACTTAGAACCTATATATAAATAAAGAAATGCAAATGTCAGTTCAATTATTCAAAGTAAGAAAACAATGACATCAATGGATTTCTAAATTAAACTAGTAGTATTTCATCCTTAGGAAAGTATGAAAAGAAATAAACTTGTTTTTCGAGACGAAAATCCGGCAGAGTTTCCTCTATTTTTGCAATATTCCCAATTTTTTTCCTGTCAAATTAATAGTATATATCACTTCTATAATTATATACAAACTATATTTCAATCATATAACGCCTTCTGCCCCTCCCATATCATCAGCAACCAACAATCACCAAGAGAAGTAGAAATTAATACATATTAGATAAGTGGGTTTATACCTGAAGATGAATATATCTTCAATCTAACAAAATAGAACTAGAAGGCACAAAATCTGTGTTTCCAACATTGCAAAACGAGATTTGGCTTGCACGTACAGTCTCAACTACAATATCAAATACACCTCTATGAGTATAAAAGATATAATAAATTTATATCTCAAATGATATCACTATCATATCTAGTTAGGTGATTTACCTGTCAAAAAATTACTTTGCCTCTTTCTCCTCTTATCAAAAAGCCCAGTTCATGCAGATATATAGTTTCATTGGCTCCAATGAATTACCAAAAAATGTCACCAAAATGGGAGCCACTCCAAGTTTGGAGAAATTTTCCTTTGACATCATCCAAAAAACTGTCCATCCATTTTTTTACATCAAAAAAGGTACCAACCACTTCAAGCTAAGTGGGTGGCTAGTTGTGCCGAGGGAAACTGATTTTCTAGTTAAAAGGGGTGCCGATACCGTTCAGTGCCTTGAAACTGTTAAATTGCTGAGCAGACAAAATAAATACAAAAGTGGCACTCCTAAACAGTAACTTCATCCATCCTTCATTTCTTGTAGCTCCAATTTGATAATCTTCAAACTACAAAAACAACATAATTGTTACAAAAACCAATACCAAGAGATCGATAAGTTATTATACTATCAAAAACAATCTGTAAAGTTCAGCCAATTCTTAGTAAGAAGCATCGTTTACTCTCATCAAAATCCACAAACCAAAAAACCACCTATGCGCCCAATTGAGAAACTAATAATTGTGGACATAGCACTGGTAATAGGATACTATACATATTCTGAAATGGAATTCATGTTGACAAGTTACAATAACATATTATGTAAAGAGTTATCAGTTCTTGTCTACCACTCATTAAATATAGTTATGAGGGTTTGATGTGTTCCCTAATGGTTTGCTAAAGGCATTTTCAAATACTTCTATAATTTATAACTAGCTCTTCTGTTTACAATTTTCAGCAATCTTATTAAATTCAAGTCAACAAAGCTTTAGCCTAACTACTCAGGGCTGATTACAAATCCTTTTTCATCATTTTGCTCCATCGAGGGTCATATCTTCTGATGTCTTCTCACAATCTTGACACATTCTTTAGACCTTCTTCTTGGACTTGCAGCATCTTCAAGACTTCAACTTAAATTAAATCAAACTTCCTAAATGTTATACTGAGTGCTCCTCATTGTATGTGACCACACCATTGTGGCTTACTCTCTCAATAAAGATTATAACAATAAAATCTTGCTAAATCTCTAATAATACAAGTAGCTATGGTAAAAGCATATGACACCGCAGGAAGACCACAGAGAACAAAATCTAAGTTTGTATCTGGTAAATGCCAAACTAGTCCTTGTCAGACTGAAGTAGTATCTCCATATATAAACTACCACACATGCACTTTACTTGGGGATTCTAAAGAGAATGAAATTTAATAATGTTAACTCCATTTAATTGGCCACTTAAAGATAAGATCAAACCTGGGTGGCCCAACCATCAAATGATCCTGTTAGGAGAACCTCCGAGGCTGAATTAGGCCAGACTATGCAAGCAGTGCGAAGAAGTTGAAGAGTTATACGAGCATCATCAATTCTCTTCTGCCTCTCTTCCACTATCTTTTACGCATCACTGTATAGGGTAAGAATGTGAAATCATCAATGGAGAAATGCAAGTACAGATGCATATGTTACTCAGCAAACAAAATTATGCATACATTATTGTTAATGCCATCTTTCCTTCTAATACCACTAACTTTGCACATATTGACGGCAATCTGTTCTGGGCATTCAAGATTTCATTTTCTTGAAACTCCCAAGCATCAGAAAGCTTTAGCAAATCATCAGAAGACCTTTCATGACCCTGATGAAGAATATGTAACACAATCAAAGAAGCAATTTATAAACCCCAGAAAAGTGTTCAAAGAATTATGACTATATGGAAAAGCTGCCGAACATGTCCAATAGAAAATATAGATGGAAATGTGACATGCAGAACATGTCCAATAGAAAATATAGATGGAAATGTGACATACAGAACATGTCCAATAGAAAATATAGATTGCAGGCATTTACCAAATAAGATTTCAACTCAAGAGAGCCCAAGGATTAATAGATAATATGAAGGCAGATTTTCTAAGATGGTAAACCATTTGCAGGCAAATCCCAAGAACATTGCATTCACATAATATATGCACCTGTTCAATAATCTAATTGTTCATGATTTTTAACAATCTCAAAAGCCCAACAAGGCCCCAAAACAAAAGATACATATCTTTGGCCATCAATCAAGAGATATATAGAAGCAGATCTGAAGTAATCTCATGGTTCTAATCCTATTAACTGAAAATTAGAGGGCTCAAGATCAATGACCCCAGTCCATAAAACCATGTGACTGGCCAAGAGAATAATCAACCAAAAAACACGGTACTCCTTATAAAGAGACAACCCAACACGGTACTCCTTGTTTCCACCATGAGTTGGACAACTTTCTGCAACCAACAGAAGGCCCCTGTTCAGGTAACAGAACAAATTTGCTAAAGGAAATAGAAAGAGTAATCAAACGTAAGGTACCTGCTGTTGATTCCACAAGACCATGTTGTGAATAGCCCAATACTACATAGCTTTTCATTTAGTAGACTCAAGACCTGATTTATGTAATAAATGAATATTATATATACTTGAACGTCATGCCTATATCATGTATAACACATGCTATAATACGCAAAACTTTCCCACTAGTAAGTAAAATAAATAGCAACAATAAGCAACATAACTTATGATTAATGAAGTGAATGGCAATATGTACCTTGTCATTTTTCAAAGCATAAAGAGAGATCCAGATAAGCACAATTGACAAGTTCTCAGCTTACAACCTTTTGCTTGCCCATTTCATTGATCTTAAAGTTCTTGTGCTGACACAATTTAAGGGATATATAATGAAGTTCAATCAATGAGAAATAAAAATGCAACACAAATAGCTTGCCAAAGAAAAGTGAAGATTAAGTAGATTATAATCTGAACTTAGACCAAGACTACCCATATAAAACCAGTGGACCATTCCAGCATTCCCACAGTTACCTCACTTTTCTGGTGTTTGACAATATCAGAAACATTAGCTCTCCCGTCATGCCTCCTTTTCCAAGTCCCCAGAGAGAAGAGCCAAACATCTCAGAGCTCCATGCACTACACAATGTAAGAACACAATTTAAATCTATCTACAGCATAACTCATCAAACACCACAACCATGAAACAGGCCAAAAAAAAATTATTTGGATGAGTCCAGCAATTAGAGAAACAGTTCCGAGTATTTTAATCAAGAATGTGATGCATTAAACCATAACAGCACTTTAGTGTCTAATAAAGTTAATTAACCATCCTCAATTTTTTGCTAACAAAATCAGTGACCTCAACTATTGTAAGAGCACAAGTAAAATACTGTTATTATTATATTGTTGTTATGGCTTTGCTAAAAGACAACTGCTAAAACATAATTTGACAACTATTTCACTGATGAAAGGTAACATAATTTCATACAACAAATTAATAACTTCTTGGAGGTCATCCTACAATATTTCTTTCTTGATGAGAATGTTAGACTACTAACAGTGGCTGGTGGATGTTTTACACCATAGGCTGCTCCCAGTTAGAAGTTAATAGGACTCTAGCAAGCATTAGAAATACATTTGTCCTGGCATATATGTATCTAAAAATCACTAATTCCATCTAAAATTGACCTTTTTGCTAGCAGCATCGGACAAAACACCAGCACTCGATCACTTAATCTCAAGAAATTGGCAGTTCCAAACTATTCTTCGCTAGACAACAATGACAAGAGATTGGGTCATCTCCCAATCCATTGCCCATTATCATTCTACATTTGTATGTAATTCATATCTAAATTTCACAAGATTGACTTGTAAAGAGGTGAACATTACTACTAACAACATATCAACTCCAGGGTGTCCAATGCTTATAGAGCACAAGGCAGCATTTTCTAGAGAGACTCCATCTTTGCCACCATTTGGTCAATTTGAAAGGAGAGGACCAAGGGAATTCAATAGGGTGGAAATCTCATACAATGATATAAGTGTATTGTTAGGCATATTATTATCATGAACCCTTTATGTTCAACTATGAAAGATTTTTTCAGAGGTTCAATTCTAAAATATTAATAAACAACAGCATTTAAGCAGGTTGTCATCAACCCACATCTACCCAGCTCCACTGGTACAATTTTCCGCAGTATCATATATCATCATATGTTTTAAATGAGATCTTTCTATGTACTTTGTGACAACAACCGTCTCCCCAACAACAAAAAAAGGAGGGAAAGAAGGGGAAAGTTTTCCTTTCAAAAGGGAATAAGGGATTATTAACATGTAATGACATCTGAATCCATCTATAAGTACAAAATATGTCTCCCTTTTGTCTATAAATAAATCAATTTTGTTACAGAAAAAGGATGCAGACAAATTATTAGACCCCTCTAGAATCCAAAATGGTTACCTCGAGACATGGAATAAGAAAGGAGATAGAACAATTCTAACTGCAGCTGTTGAAGATTAAAGGCCTGTTTGACTTTTATGTTTTCCAAACAGCACCTAAACTGATTCATATATCAAATTGATCCTCAGGTAAGCTTATAGTCTGAAACTGATCTAGCAACAAGGTTTCAATATTTTATGCCCTGGCAAGACATAAGGCAAAACAGCATAAAATAACCACTTTGAGGATATGTTCAATTATAATTTAAGAAGTTTTAAAACCAAGAAACTTGTAGAAAACAGAATTGGACTGCTAAGCAGTTCCCAACAGATATCTATATCTCATTGTAGTTGAAAATAAGAAAATATATTGATGACCCTTCATCTAAGATCAATAACCATTTATCAAGGTTCTTGATTGTACATACTTTGACACTAAAAAAATAAAGAAATATGGAATATACCAGGAGAATACTCCGCCTGTTTAGCACTTCCTAACAGTGAGCCAAGGTTAATTGTGAAACCTGATCCATAACTACATATATTCTAGAGATAATGAATAAGTCTAAGGTGATACATACATAAAGCACCATGCTGCAGAGTTAAAGTACCCAAGAGACAGTGATGTTAGTTAAAATCCTCAAGTAAAACAGCCTTATCTTAGGCAAAATGGGATGTGTGTGTATATATATATATATAGAGAGAGAGAGAGAGACCATGATGTAATCAATTCCACATCCAATCTTCTTTTCACAATCTGGATGATAACAAAGCAACCTATCGATAATGGTTTTCTCATGCTCGGGACTTAATCTATCACCACTTGCATATCTACAACAAGAACTCCCATTTACATATAACAATAATTAGCAACAAAGATACAAATTCTCATTCTTATGCAGTAATGCTCATAAGTCAGAATTAGCTACTAGATATTTCCTAACATGAGTCTAATGACGGGTGGGCTTTCAGGGTAATAAAAAGAATGTCTCATATGAAATTTTTCTCTCCAAAAAAAAAAAAAAAAATGACAATGGAGAAGCAGGTTATCACGCCACATGGACAGGTAATTGCCACTACATTTATACATAATATGAAACCTCAACTATGAAACTAGGGATGGATATGCAAGGAACTTAGTGTCTTATGCTTGAATGGCTTTCAAGTTCAAAAATTGGAATCAGCTAACACTGCAATTGTTGAGTTAAAGGTTAAACTTGCACCAGTAAAGGGTTCCAACTAATTTGTACCCTTTGGGGTTGATATACTGCTAGTAGCTTCTGAGATTTTAACTTAATTACACATCCCAATAATACAAACTGTAAAAAGTGGCCACAGACAAAATCCCCAGGGGTATTAAATTTGGAAGTTGGACTAGAGCAAGAAAATGAGGGGGCAAAAACAAGAAGCACATATGCTGAAATGAACACAAATCCCTGTATATAAATAAATAAATAAATAAGAGAGGAAGAAGAAGAAGAAAGCAAACAATCAAGGGGGAACTGAGACACTTGAATTCAAAATATTCTGGATCACCAATAAAGAGCTCCATGAAGTGTATAAAACATACATCCCTGACACCACATGAATCCCAGATAAGGAAAAATGTCAGGAACAAATAATAGGTTGCACAAATATTAAAGACAGGCACTTATAATTTAAACCAACAGAAAATCTAATCTAAGGTCACATGGGTCTTCTAGAGTAACCTGAACTAGTCAGAGAGCTGAAATTGGTCCAATGAGCATAAAGAAGATCAATAGTGAAATATAGGAGGTCCTTATGGCTCCCAATCAATGGCAAGATATAATATGGCCATAAATTGATTAAGTCGTACAAAGTTCAAAAATCTATTTCTAAACATTTTAGGTCTAGGCAGCAAGGTCTCAAATTAAGTGCATGAAAAATCTATTGTAATTGTAGAACACGGTCACCCTGCCCACCTGAATGTCAAGGGTAATAGATACAAATTAAGCCCAAAAATATCTGCATTAAGTGCATGAAAATGTTCTGGTAAGGCATAAAAAAAATAAAAAGACCAAATGTAGTAAACACAGACTCACAGACACACATATGTTGTAAACCCAAATAGATCAAGGTGTATTCAGCCTATGGTTAGAGCAATTCCTCAATGGCAAATCACACTCAATTGAGGGGAGGGAAGTTAATGAGAAAGTTCATTAACGTGTATAAGCCAAAATCATATGCAAGTTTTCATATAGTATATGTAACCCACATGTAACATGTATCCCATATATATATATGCATTACCATCAATATTAACATTAACAGTTATAGACTGGTGAAATTAAGCATTATAAACCACATAAATTAAAGCACACATCAAAGTTATGATCGAAGAAGGCCTTATAAACCACATAAATTAAGCATTATAAACCACAGAAAATTTGAATATGTGAAGAAGGCCTTCACATTGACATGATGAGAACTGAAAGGAGTGCACAGGTCAAACTGTGTGTAGGTCAAGCCCACAAATCCCAATTCAGCTGCTATATCTTGCATCACCTTTATTAAACACACATATATTATTGCCCAAACTCTCCTCTAAAAGGAAAAGGGGCAGAAACAGCTGTCTCCAGGTGGATCCTTCAATATTTCAATGGCAAGAAACGGAGTGATCCTCATCATAAAATATAGAGAAAGTCAATTATTTATGGGTGAAGACTTTTTATAAATGATGGAATCATCCAATAACAAATACCACCTCGCGCAAGCTCCTTTAATTAGACCCAAGGCATAGAACTCCTAAATTCTCACAGAATGATGTGGCCTTATTCAAATTAATAATTTAAAACCCAAGGCATAGAACTCTGAAATCAGTATTGACAATGAACAGACCCCAAACATTGAATTCTAAGGTTCATGCATCCAGAAAAAAAAAAATGCATTTTATTAGAATATCAGATAAAAATTATCCTTTAAGGAATGGTTTCAGCTTAACTTCAGTAAACTTCAGCATTTTAACTCAATTTCCAAACTACCAAAGTTACCTAATGCCTAAATTTACTGTGTTAGTCTAATAGTCTTAAACATCCACAAATTAGTCCAGTTCCAAATTGACCCAAAAGTAACCCTTAGTTGAACTTCAATCCTTGCTCAATGGTATATTATTGGTTCTAACTTCCAAAAGTGACCTCCATACAACCTAATGTGAAAGTTTAAGATTTTGAAGACATCTGCTTCTTTTAGTTTTTTTATAAAGTAAAATGTATATTCATGCTAAAAAGGATACTGTACACGCAAGCTATACAAAACAGCAAAAAACTAAAAAAACTAAAAAAAAAAAAAAAATTACAAAGAAAGATAGCTCACAAAAGTGGAATAAAAAATTCAATCTCCAAAATCACTCGAGCTATTCCACTATAAAAGAGAATAAACTAACCTAGTTCTAAGCTTAACATTAAGAATCTTTACATCCTCAAAATTCACCTATTCCTTTCTATCCAGTGAATCCAACAAATAGCATGAGGTATCATCCTCCAAACCGAAAGCAATTCCTTTTTGTTTGACAAATATATACACACATATATACACAAAAACAGAGCAGATATACATATACACACATATACAATATATACACACATATAAATATACAACTTTAAGCCCTCTATTTCATTTTTAGAGGAAATTGGAAAAACATAGCAGCCAATACCCATTCATTCAACCATATATACACATCTGGAAACTTCTTGAAAAAAAAAAATACATACATACCCCAAAATAAAATCAACCGTGTATGGTTATAAAATCATCCAATGCGTTCTTCTCGTGGAATGATGCCCCTTGACAGTTTATCTAAGGGTATGAAATTGTGCAAATCAGTTCAGATGTCCCTGCAAAAAAAACCTAGAATCCATTACAGAGGTAGAAGAAGGATATGGCCGGAACTCAAACAGAATGAGTGTGATCAAACTTGCCGGTGTATGGTCGGAGTTCAAACAATGGGGGTTTCAACATCTATTCACCCGCCGTTTGAGTGCAGCTTGACCATATACAGGAGCATATACCGCCATTTGGGGTTTACAAATATATCACCGTAAAATGAGCTGATAGATGGACGATGTACAGTGATGACCGGAGCAGATAATGGGCTAGGGTTTGGTGAGGACCGGTGAAGACTGAAGGAGATGGCTAGGCTAGGGTTTCGATTGACAAGTGCAGAGGAATGGAGCAAAGACGTGCTGCTAGCTAGGGTTTCGAGAGGGGTTTTGGAGGGAAAACCCAAACCGAGCGCGCCACCAGAGCTGGGTAGACATTTGTTTTGAGATCGAGGGAAGGAGAGGTAGATCAGGCAGTGGAAACTTTATTTTTGAGCAAAACGGTGTCGTTTTACTCCAGTGCCAAATAAAAAATATATATATAAACCCCTCCTAAATTAAGCCGTCTTCTAAAATAAGCTATCAAAGACAGTTTACAAATAGCTGTCCTTAAATATTTTATAGAGAAGACAGTTCATAAAAGTTGTCTTCTTTTTTAAGTTTTAAAGACAATTTTCAAAACTGTCTTCTTTAGACTGTCTTCTTTGACTATTATTGTAGTGGTGAAACAAGTAATCACAAGAGGATAATGCACAATATTTTTAAAATCAAAAAGGTCTTTATAGGCTTGTAAGATTTTTGGTTGTAACAGAAGAGTTTGAAGACTGCAAAATTAGGATGGTTGTAATTTGTTCAGGTCACTACCCTAACCATCCTAAATACCTAACCTAACCCTGACAACAACTTAAAAAGTTTAACTAAAAGAAACAAAGAAGTTTTCAAAAAGAAACACTGTCCAAGCTCAAAACTGAGCATCATATCTTATCACTGCTCATCCCCAGGCGGGATGTCAAATCTCGGATCGGGCTGTGGCTCATCAAATAGCGCGCGGTCGGGTGTCGATACATGGAGCGATACATAGTCGCTAATGCAGCTCCGCCCCAGTCATACAGGTGTACATTATCCATGTCCTCTAAACTCTTCAAGAAGCCTAAAGGGGCTATGTCCTGTGTACCTGCAAAGAAAGTGCATGAGAGCAGATACAGAATGAATGCACGGGCAATATCCTCGGGTTCCCCTCCCTCCTCTTCATTTTGAACACTGAAGTGACTATAGAGCCAAGAGCGCCTTACTCCTCTTTTTGTCAAAGGAATATTTTCAACGCCCAAAAGATTGTACAAGTATTCTTCATCTGTGTGAGCTTCTTCATAAAAGGCGAGTGGTTGGCCTCCAATATGAAGTCCTGTAATCATAGTGAAGTCAAGTGGGGTCATAGTCATTTCCCCAAACCCGAAGTGAAATGTGTTGGTGGTGTCCCACCAGAGTTCAGAAAGAGCAATCATGGCCATTCTATCCATGTTGTCGAGCCAGAGAGAATCCAAGAAGAACTTAAAACCTGTTTGCTCAACAATGGCCTTGGCTTGGGGTTGGCGTGTCTCCATTAATTCCCACCATTTGATGAGTTTACCTAAGGAGTATCTTGTACGGATTTCGAAATTGGGCTACATAAGCACATTTGGGGTTATATTCACATCAAAGCAAATGTTGTTATTTCTAAAGGGACTTTGATTCAAATGCAATGCAAGCATGACTATTGATTTACATATCATGAAATGAAGTAAAATTTATGCTTTGAATGAACCAAAATGATCAATACATTTTCAAAAGGTTTTTACAAAAAAAATGTATGCATATTGTATGACATAATTTATTATCAAAGGCATGGGTGGTGTCACCAAAATCCAAAATGTTTCAAATTCAAAATTGATGGTGTTTTAATCAAATTAAACATCATAGAAAATTTTTGAGATACTTTACTTGACATGAAATGACTTGTAAAGAAGAAAATGGATAATGGTGTCATTGAGACATTTTATCAAACATGTGATATGCATATTTTCAAAATGATATTTTCAAAGAAGATTGATCATGGCAAATACTTTCTAAAATCCTACAAAAATCATTGAAACATGATTAGGATATGTTTGATTTGAAAAATCAAAGTTTACTTCATTGAGGCATTTCATCAAACACTTGGTGTGCACCATTCACAAGCTTGTGAAGCTATGAAATGGGGTTCCCATGCTTTTCCCAAAGGTTACAATGATATGAAAATCAACAACCACAATATGCAAACAAGCATTTTAACTCAATCAATTGCATATGAATAAAGAATTATTGAAGAAATTTAACTTACATTGTCTTTGGAGTGAATATATGAAAGATGTGTTCTAGGCTCCAAAAGTAGAGATGGTGGATGAGAGTCTCCATATGAGGGTGCCTTGTATCTCGCCTTGACTTCCAAGAATGGATACTTCAAGTAAGGTGGAGGAGGTTGATTTCTATCCATTTTTGAAGAGAATGGAGTATGTGGGAAATGGAGAGGTTCACACCAAATGAAGACAAGTTGAAGAACTTGAGAGAATGAAGATGATTTTGTGTTGGCAAGAGTGCAAATCAAAGATTTGGTTGAGTTTATATGAATTGAAGATCAAAAGCTAGGGTTTTGGAGCAAAACCAAGCTTGGAGGTGGTTTAGAATGAGCACAAGAGTGCACATGAGCATGAGGGGCTTAGAAAGAAAAAAAATTTCGGGTCACACATGGTGACCGTCCTAGCTAGGATGGCCAACCGTCCAGCCCAGGACGGCTAGCCGTCCAGGCTAGGACGGCCACCAGTGTGCCCCAATTTGATTTTCTCAAATTTTGTTTTTTGAGTCAATTTCCTCCAAAATTAGTTCATGTTTTGCATGGAAATTACCACTAAATGATGATTTTGAATGATGATTTTGAAAACATTATATATGGGAGAAGTACCATATAATTGAGGCTGTGTTTATATGGGAGATGTACCATATGAATAATGAGTTTGAAGTTATTTTATGTGAGACATAAAATAACGATTTGAATTGTCTTATGTGATTATTTTATGTGAAACATAAAATGATGAGGTGAGATTATTTTATGTGAGACATAAAATAATGCTTTATATGGGAGATGTACCATATAATTGATGATATGTTCACGTGGGAGATGTACCATGTGAACGATGAATTTGAGTTATTTTATGTGAAGCATGAAATAACATTTTGAATTGTTTGTGATTATTTTATGTGAAACATAAAATGATGAAGTGAGATTATTTCATGTGAGACATAAAATAACGCTTTATATGGGAGATGTACCATATAATTGATGATATGGGAGATGTACCATATGAACAATGAATTTGAATTATTTTATGTGAAACATAAAATAGTGATGTGAGATTATTTTATATGAAATATAAAATAATGATCTTTATATGGGAGATGTACCATGTAAAGAGTTGATTTTAGAGGCTTATATGGGAGATGTACCATATAAAGTGATGGGTTTGAATTGTTTTATGAGAGACATAAAATAACGTGTTTAAAACATTTCATGTGAGACATGAAATAATAAATTTGGATTATTTTATGTGAAACATAAAATAATGTGTTTGAAATATTTCATGTGAGACATGAAATAGTGATGTGAAATTATTTTATGTGAAACATAAAATAATGGTTTATATGGGAGAAGTACCATATAATTGATGATATGTTCACATGGGAGATGTACCATGTGAACGATGAACTTGAGTTATTTTATGTGAAGCATGAAATAACATTTTGAATGATTTGAGATTATTTTATGTGAGACATAGAATAATGCTTATATGGGAGATGTACCATATAATTGATGATATGTTCATATGGGAGATGTACCATATGAACAATAAGTTTGAATTGTTTTATGTGAAGCATAAAATAATGGTTCGAAAATGTTTATATAGGAGAAGTACTATATAAATAATATTTCTTATGGGAGATGTACCATAGGAATAATGAGTCTGGACTATTTTATGTGAGAGAAGTATCACATAAAATGATGGCTTGTATGTGTTTATGTGAGAGAAGTATCACATAAAATAATGATTTGTGTATGCTTATGTGAGTGAGATATCACATAAATGTTTGTTTTGTGGTTTGTTGGTGTGATTGATTTTGAAATAATTGGAAGTGTGACTTCCAAGAAATATTTTCATTCTGGATTTGTTCAGGAAATAAATCTCAATGTTCGTGAGAAGTTGGTTGAATCATCCCTCTTTTGTTGCGGCAAAAATGGGATGCCATTTTGTTTC
>JAESVK010060349.1:0-15720 GCA_017140935.1 Hamamelis virginiana
ATATATATATATATATATATATATATATATATATATATAATGAAATATTGTGTGCTTTCAAAAAAAGAAAAAAGGTAGAACAAGCTTGTTTTTGAATTTGTGATATCAAATTGTTGCATTTGTTCCAATATATATTCTTTACAATTATGTAAATTATAATATTATCTTACAATATGAAATGAATGCAGGACTTGTGACTTTTTAAATCTATGGTTGAATTAAACCTGGCCTCTTGGTCAGATGAGGATCATTTCTTAACTATTATTAGCTGTTCAATCTGTTATCTTTTTGGTACAAACCAGGAAAGGTTTGAGTTGTCTTGCTGGGTTAATTTCTCTAGTTTTTAGGCTTTTATCCTTGTATTCTATACTTTTATCTTTGTTAATTTCCTCTTATTAAATAATAAAACTCTGATAGTATTTACCATTGGATGTTGTCACAGTTGTTTAAATCTCTGTATTTTTAAAACTGTCTATTGGATCACTGTGATTTTTTACGGACATGACATACATAGGAATATTATCTAATCCAATTGTCAGTTTTTCAAAATACTTGTCCTAATAATGAGTGGTCCTTAAATTAAGTTTAAGGACCTATCCTTAATTGATCATTTCTTCACAAATCATGCCATCATATTTATCAAATGAGTTTTTGTATAATTTAATAAAAAAATTTGAAAATATACATATACACTCTAGTCAAATTTAATAAAGAATTTTATTTTAAATATGTTAAACGAGAGAAAATGCCAAACTTTTATTTTAAATTGTGATTTGCTGGGTTAATTTCTCTAGTTTTTAGGCTTTTATCCTTTTATTCTATACTTTTATTTTTGTTAATTTTCTCTTATTAATTAATAAAACTCGCTTTTGCTAATAAAAAAAAAAATATCAATTATGTAATCTACACATAATCTAATTAATCATATGATGTATACATCAAAACGTATTAACATATGATCTAAATTCTTGTAAAAATATTATTATAATAAGCCATTTGATCAATTATATTGATCTTGTGTGTTCACCTGCAGATCGTATGGTCAGATTATATTCACAAAAAGATCAAGTACTGACTAAATCATATGATCTAGACACAAAATCGGTATATCTATACAACAAGGTATTAATAGATCTTTTAGCAGAGGGTTTGGAATAGAAAAAATTGACGTGTTGATAGAATTTAAATAAGGAGGGGATGGGTTGGAAAGTTAAAATAACGGTAAATTAAGTTGTCACTTGAATAGACAGAACTGACATTTATAAAATTTAAATTGGTCATGTGATGATCATAAAGATATGTAGTTAATCATCAATTTCTTAATTAAGATACTTACTCATGACCATAAGTATGTTAGAATCAATATATATATATATATATATTAAGTTACATACCGTTAGAACATGTATTTGTATAATTTCCAACATATCCATTGATGGTGTAAGCATCCGACACATGTGGTTGTGAATAATTTTTGGCCAGGTCAAATTCCGTCATCACGTCTCCGTCATACCACGATGCTGCAAGTTCATCCAAAGAGGAACAATAAAATCTCAAGGATATACAAAGGATTAAAGAAATTATATGCATGATTTGGCTAATGTTATAATAGGAATTAATACAGCAAAAAATGGAGGAGATTATTACCGAAAACAATCGTTTGTTCACCGCCATCGGGTTGGGGGTCAAATGGATAAGTGCCATTAGGGGGTTTAATAATAATGGCACCGTGTACTGTGGCACGCGACCAATCACTATGTGCATGCCACCATAGGGTTCCAATTTCTTTAGTGAATGTGATTTGTTGATTGAAAGTTGAATTGGCTTGAATTGGGCATTGTGTGACGTACTCTGGACCATCATGCCATGGATTGCTTGGTTGCCTCACTCCGTGCCTGTAAACATCAATTAATATACTTTCATCTTAATCTTAGCATATAATTTAGGAAAAAATACAATTTGCACCTCTATACTAAAGGCTAAAAACACTTTATACCCATGTTATTTCAAAAGTGAATAATTGGGTCCCTGCACTTTCAAAATTTGACAGATTAGTCCATTCTGTTAGTTGACCGTCTGTATTTTTTACGGAACAACAATCACATGACTATTTTTTGCATATAAAATAACTTAAATGCCCTTATTTTAATTTAATAGAATATATTATCAAGTGGATGAAGGACTTCACAGTTTGACCCGACCCATATTGGTCCATTCTCATATTCTAAACTAATTTACACCCATATTGGTCCCTCTACCACTCCTCCCTCCTCTGTTTTCACCATTAATGGCGGTGGCAGCAGCCGTGACAATCCCTTCAATTCTTCAACACTCGCATAGCTTTTCCTTGTCACCATCCCTCCTCCTCCCTTCTTCTCCCCTGCATTCGCCGACCTACTCCCTCGCAGTTTCGACCCAACCCCATTAACTCTCGAACAGTTCTTCACCGGTGGCGGCGTCATCTCAAGCAGCGAATGAAGCGTTGTAGTCGGTGGCTTACGGTTCTCTTTTCGTAGAGCCTCCGAGAAATCCGGCACCGATTGAGTCAAAACAGAGCACCCTTTCCGTCATGTAGTCGCCGGCGGAAAATTCCCCTGAAAGTTGATTGTTTCTTGGGTGGGGTTAGTAGTTTCAATTCAGGTTCTTCGGATTGATTTGGTAATTGGCTTACCTGAAGTTATTGGCTCAAGATGAAATTCCCAGGTTTCTTTCTCTGGTACAAGCAATTTGTCGATTAAAAGAAGGCTAAATGTAGAGTTGGAAGTCTCTGTGCCAACTCTTGTATAAGTTCCAGAATTTTGTCCTGTGCTCCTTTAGATTGCACACGGTGGAAACTCTTGCGGATCAGCTGAACTCAGTGCACCTTATTGTGACACTGATCAATTGTAAATAAAGAGGATCTTTAAATTTGGCAAAATATATTAAATAATTATTAAATTGAACACCAAAATAGAACACTAGGCATTTAACCTCCCTAACGTTGGACTGTTACCCAATTTGGGTAAGACAGACCAGACACTTCTCTGACAATCATGCTAATTGAATAGAAGTCCCATGAGAGTACTTTGAACTCAAGGATTCCTTACTATAGAGAGAAAGATAAGATGATGTGCACCCCATATCTCTAATCCTCTCACAGAATTCAAATAATTCTAACCAAATCAATACTCTACGACTGACCACCGAGAGTTTTACCATGGAGAGAGGTTATTGGCGGGTGGTTTGGGTTAGATTGATGGGTTTGTTGCCGAGTGCTGTTGGTCCCTGCCATTGTTGCTCACTCTTCAGGTCCTGCTCTATTTTTTTAGCTAGACCCATTTGGGTGTATTGGTAAATTGAGAACCCGACCCACAATTGCATGTGCGTTACTATTATTACAATGGGTATAATGGTAATTTACCCTCATTTTTAAACACCATAAGTCTGTCTGCCAAATTTTGAAAGTGCAGAGGTCAATTGTTCACTTTTGAAGTACATGGGTGCAAAGTTAATTTTCCCCTATAATTTAATTTCATCAAACATCATTATTAAATCCATCCTAAAATACAACAAGAAGACTTCAACAAAATTTTTCCTTAGAGTATCTCCAATGGAATGATATTTGACCTAGCATAATCAAAATTTGGCATTAGTATTCAAATAGGTTGCTCCAACAGTATGTTATTTGAGATGCTAAATTTTAAAAATTTTGGTAATGACAGTAAAGAAAGTCAAATTTACCAATGAATAGTAACACCGTAGGTTCCTTCATTCTGAACAGTCACATTCACCGATACAGTTTCATTCTCCGCTTTCTCGACTGTAATTTCTGGCCCAGGAAAACTTTCATTTACAGTCAACATGCTCTTTGTGACGCAATGCCTTGTAAAATCAGTTTCCTTCAACTACATACAGAAGCACCCAAGAAAAAAAATCAGAAAAAAAAAAAAAAAAAATTTAATGTACACGGGTTCATAAATATCATGCAAGCTAATATAAGACATAGTAATTATTAGCATACACTAAATTCACACACTGAGCCTGCATATATCCATGAAAAGGAAGCATGAAAACAACTGCTTGTGCTTCCTCACCATAAACAGTGGAGATATTATGGCACTTTTGTGTTCCTTCTTTCTAATAGAAAAAATTCAAATTTTAAAATACCCAAGCATAGTCAATTTTTAAGGTGAGTATTTATAGAAATAAAATCGAGAATAGAAAATGAGACATAAAAGTGGACATATGATCTCCATTCATGATTAAATAAAGTAGTAAACACTTACAACAAAGTTCCAGGCCAATAGGTCCTGAGTTCGAAACCTTGGAGTCATGCTTGTTGGGAGGGATTTACCACACTTCTTGGGTCCCGAACAGGGATTAGTCCCAAACCCAAAATAAGTGTGGGGATACTCTGAGTGATAAAACAAAAAAAAAAAATATTGAGCAACGTAAAGGAGTAGGCTGCTCAGAAAGATACGCCCTAGAAACCCAAACTTGAACCCCATTTTCTCACTCTTCTCACTAGATATTATTGAAGACGATCAACTCTCTCACTTTGTTACATATCTTCGATCATTTCATTCTTTGAGAGCTATTTATAGATGTTTGAATTCCTTAAGTTGCTTGTTGTAAAGTCATTGTCGAGTTAAGTTTAATGTTTTAACATTCACATGCAAAAATTACGGGATAAAAGCGCCATTTTGTGAATGAGCATGCAATTAATCACCATGTCTTGGTCGTTGTCACCAACCAAATTAAAAGCACCAGCTGGTAGCCTCCTTAGTATTGAAACCTCGCTGTTTATTAACATTTTATCCCTTCTTCCCTAAGTTATTAATTTCTAATTAACTATTGAAAGTAAATAAAAATCTTAGCCAAATTAAAATGAGTTTGCTCTATCACATGTACAGACATTGGGTGTATATAGACATATGTATATAAAATGTTAGATTTTAATATTCCCTAAAATCATGTAACGTTTTACATTATTACATATATATATATATGAGTAATTGTCAACAGCTCACCGTGTAAAATTAGTCTTTGGGATAAAACCCATTAATTTTCACGCTGAGCATGCAATTAATTCTAAACGCGTCAAGACTTAAATTAAGGCATCGTTTGAATTTGTTTTTTATAAGTACCCATCGCAAATTTTTAAAAAAGCAAATAAGTACTTATAAAAAACAAATCCAAACGGTTCCTAAGGTAATGGAATCAGATTAATTACATGTTTTAATAATTGGACCGCAACCTAATTAACATATTGTATATCTCATTATTGATTGGATTTTAGTATATTATAAGTTTAACCAGTTCTATCTCTTGAGATATAAGGTTAGACTTTGTGTGAATAAGCTTCAAGCTACGATAAGATCAATATAAAAATGAAAATGCCACCGACAATTGCTCAGCTGAATGATTGCAGCGAGCCATGTTTTACCTGTGCAACTCCTAATACATACTCCCTCCGTCCCACAAATATAGGCCAAAGTGGTCAAGGCACACATTTTGAGGAAGCCTATTAAATATTGATTTGGTCATATTTTTCCAATTTTTTTTTAAATACTATTCTACTCTTATAGTAGTAGGGTATTTAAAAAAAAATTAAAAAAATATGATCAAATCAATATTTAATCGGCTTCCTCAAAATGCGTGCCTTGACCTCTTTGGCCTATATTTGTGGGACAGAGGGAGTATCTTTTTTGGTTTCCATTTCGTGCATTTGAGGTAATGGGTGTTGGGTTTTGGTTGCTTTTATATGGGTGCATGTTTTAGGTATTTGGTTTTTGATGTATTCTCCTTTAATATTAGGGCATTTTACGTCAACAATTTTAAGTTTTCAGAATATTACTTGAAAAAATCTGATCCAAAAATAATTATATAAATATTTTTTTAACCAAAATATTCTTATGTAGATAAAATAATAACCATTTTACCCAAAAAAAGGTCAAAAGTAAAATTTATTTTCAAAAGTTTTGTTAATAATTTTCAATATTACACTGAATCCTTAATTTATTATATACTCCCCAATTCCCAAAAATGAAGGGAATCTCAAATTTAACAAAGGATCACCAATTTCCAAATTAACACAGAATTTCCAATTTACTAAGAATTCCCAATTTCCAACTCCAAACATATCATTACTAGGGGGACATGGGATGACGAGCATTAAATATTGATTTGACATGTTGGGGATTTTGTGTAAAATTTATGATTAAGGATTCTGTTTAAAATTGGGGATCGTGTAAAATTTGGAATTGTGGATTATGTGCAAAATTAAAAGTCAAAGTCAAATTTTGATAGTTTGAAAGCTATTTTGGTCCAAAAAAAAAAAAAAGTGATAGATTCATGTTGTAATTATCTTTGGATCGGGTTCATTTATGTAATATTCTGAAAACTTGATTAGGATTATTGACATAAAATGCCCTTAATTTTATAATAAAATTTTAATTCTAGGCTTATAAAAAAAAACAAAAAAAGCCTAATACATTTTCGGTATCCAAACAATCTCTCAATTACAATAATGTTATAATTTTCATACTGCAATTTATTATAAACCAACCATTGAATCGCTGTGATTTTTGGCAAACACGAAAGTCATAAGTAGTTTATCTAATTCAATGCTTAGTTTTGCAAAATCTTTTCTGCATAACCTTTGTGCATGTTATTTTACGTAATTTATAAGCATCCTCACACACGCGCGCGCGCGCGCACACACACGAAAAATGATATAGTCAGCTATAGCTGATTTTAATAAAATCAGCTAGGAGTATAAGAATTTGATAAAGTGTAATACATGAGGTATGTACCGCAAGATCACAGTCGTCTGTGACATGCACGTGCATATCACACGCATGCGCTTGCATGTCACGGACGGCTATGATTGCGCAGTACATTATGATAAGTACAACACCTGATTTTTGGTGGGTGGGTGGGTGGGTGTGAGATTGAATGCTAGCTTCCTGTATCATTTTGGGATTAAAATAATGTACATTGTTGGTCTATCTTCTAGATCAAGTAGATGCCTAATGATATTATCTAAAATGGTTGCCATAATTGAAAGTTAAAATGTTGGGAAAGTCATGTGCAATTCATGTGCCTTGTGAAAATCAGTCAAATCATTATATTCACTTTGTGGATGCTCAATTCAATCAATAATTTGCTTCTGTGCATTATCGGTAGTTATAGGTAATTACTTTTCCCATTGTAATAATCATAATTATTTAGGTGAAATAAATCTAAACGATACCTAAAAAGTTGAAGTTGACATTAGAGGTTCATATTTAAGTAGATGTGAACCCATTCCAAACTCAAAAAGTTGAATTTGACATTAAAGGTTCATATTTAAGTTGATGTGAACCCATTCCAAACTCAATTACTTTTTATCTGTTAAGTACTTCTCAATGCTAGAGCTTGGGGCACATTTCATCAAGACATGGGACTGCATACTTCAATATAATACAGACAAATACATGTTTGTTGGAGGATATAAAGATTTGTGAAGGATCATTTGAGACCAGACCAAATGTTGATTAGAGTACTACATAATTAAAGTCGATGTGAGAGCTCATGGACGGTGCCTTATCAGTGACGATATATCCATCTATGACATGTGCTGCTTAATTTTCCAATATAACGCAGATCGACAAATGCATGTTGTTGGTTTTCCAATATAATACGAGTTATATATATATATATATATATATATATATATATTTCCTTCTTTGTAAATATTATTGATTCTATTAATCATATCATTCTCTGAAATAATCCTTCTACAATCATAAATAATACTATAAATAGACCAAGGACATTAATTGAGATTGTAAAGACCGTCTTAAACAAACTTCTTTTTTCTATCAGCAAAAAAGGATAAATTTATTAATTAAAAGACATACAAATTAACCGAATACGAAATCCAGCAAACCAAAAAACCTTAATATTATTGATCATTTCGTTATGTTTGTATTTAATCAAACTTAGCATCTGCTTCAATACAAACATAACAAAAATTCTTAATCTGACCTAAAATGAGATCATCTCTAAATGCCATGGCTTGTACAAAAGTAGAAGCCTTAACAACATTATTTATTCCATTACATGGCTTACCATAATTTATTTATTTTTTTTCCATTCAGAAAATGACATTATCAATTTGAAGGAAGCTAGAGCTTCTAATTAATGCATGTCGCTGTCTTTGTTTCTCGTGTAGTTAGAATATCTAATATATTAATGTAATGTTGGATTGGACTAGCCTGTAGTATATTAAATCTGTATATTTACCGTTTCCGTGGCTGTCTTTCTCACATGCACGATTAGAATATGTATCATTATATTGTAACATATCATATTCATCATAATCCTAAAAAGATATCATATTTATCATGTAATTTTGACAATGTCAACTTATTTGTTTCAATCTTTCAAAATGAACATTCATAAAAAATATATATATTCATAAGAAATTAATATTTTCTTAGATTTGAAGACCCCAATCAGTTTGATTTGTTGGAGAGCTCGTTTGACATTGGAGAGGACTCATCCCTTCAATTGTGTATAAAAACCACTTTGTGAGTAGTGAGATTTGGGTGTACCATGGAATTTGGGTTGCAAGGATTTTTTTTTCTTTTGTAACCCCTAATTTTGATTATTAATGAATTTATCTTTCTCGTAGATGTAGGCATTTTATCAAACCACATAAATCTTATGTCTTCTCAATTAATTGTTTTAATATTTGTGATGGCCGGCATAGCTTCGACGATATTAGAGTACAGCAATAATTTAGAGGAACCCACACACTGGGCGTATATTATCGGCGTGCATACTAACTAAGGCTTTCATCACAAGAAAAATGAGTTTACTTTTGTTAGGCATATCATATATATGTGTTGGCTAATTCGGATGTCAAAAGCCTGAGTCTGTGATTGGTCTCAAGCCACTAATCCCTAAAAGCTCAAGCTACTGTGACAAGCATGATAGAAACGCATCAAATCGATAAACTCATATTGCTCAAGCTCGAGTCACACTCATTTGTTGGTATAAGACCTAGGATGGTAAGTTTGACGTAGAACCTAGGTTATTTAATTGACCATAGGTGGTTTAAATTGTCCTAAATATCTAGGAATGAACCTTTATTGCTCATAGGTCCTTTTTATTTGAAAAATAAATATTTTTGACCTTTTGCATTATTTGGATTGATCCAAGAATATATGCTGGATCGATCCTATTTGCAATATGCAATATTGGATCGATCCATCTTGTAGCCCGGATTGATCCATGTGGCAGAAAAGGTTGGATCGACCCTAGCCAAAATCCTGAATCGATCCAACTCGTTAATTCGAGCCAAATTTTAGATTTAATCTTGTGGTTTAGTTTCCGTTTGAAACTCCTAGGTTTGGCCTCTGATCTATAAGGTATATTTCAAAGGTTTTCAGTGAGAGACTCCATTCTTGCAACCTTTGATATTGAAACCCTAGTTCTCTCAAAGAATTTCTATGCATCCATATCCATTGATCACATAGCACAATTTTGATGCATAGAAACCTTATTGTTCAGACATATAAACTTCATACCTACTGAGTGGTTATTGATTCGTGGATTCGAATTGGACGGTGGACTTCCGTTGGCATCGTGGACTTCAGTGTGTAGAGCGTGGCATCGTGAATTGTTAGAGATATGCCCTAAAACCAATCATAAAGAGCATATCAGTTTCATATTATATTACTTAGAAGATATAACTTGTCTTATATATTTAAATATATATATGATAAGTGAAAGGATGTACGATGAAACAGGATTCGCAGTGAAAGACAGTGTAAAACACATTTAAAAATTTTGAATCCTTCATCGAAATCCAAGATGGATTCGAACAAGCATGAAACCATGTATATATTAAACAAGAGTATATATTTAACAACTTAAATCATACTTACTTGATTTCGCCTTTCGATGTAGTTTTCCTCGAGCTTCAAAGTGTATGAAGCCTCTGATGGTATCCACACGAACACAAGACCTCAAGAACCCTTGCACTTCACCAAAGTAGAAGAGACAAGCTTCGAGAGGGGAGAGGGAGCTCACGGCTAGGAGATGAGAGAGGGTGCTCACGGCCCTACTAGGGTTTCCTTTTCTATTTTGTGCCTCCTTTCTTTTGATGAGTGGTTACCATGTGCTAGCATTGACCCATCACCTTATATTTATAAATAACCACTAGGGTTTCTAAATATTAAACTCCTTAATTATTAACTATTAATAATAAGGCTTTTATTTAATTATTAATTAGGAAATTCCCCACTCTCTTTAATTCAAGAGACTCAATTATATTCTTTGTTTGTGTGTGACCCATTGGATTCACCCTAACCTAGCAGTGGACAGGGACATGTCAATGTCTCCTAAAATAAAAACTTTCTATTTTAAGGTTCAATTGGAACGATTCCAATTATGCACTCATTGATAACACTTTATCAATAGGCTTTCACTGGTCATGAGTGACGTCTAGCAATGTGTCATGACGTGCCCTATGTTTGGGTGAATAGTAGAACTATGTGAACCCTTAATATTACTTAATCCTTCATCCTCTAATGTCACTGTTAAGATAATAGGTATGGTTATCGGTCAAACTTTATCTTAACAACTTGATATCTGTTCCACAAAATATAATCTCAATAAGGTAAATGCAGTAAAACTCTTTTCATTGTTTTCCTATCACTCTGGCCAGAGATTCACTTTGAGAATTATCTTTGTGAACTAATCTTGACATTCTCTCTCATCGAGTGAGAGTAATGATTCCTTATTGCACCAATTACAACCTTATGGTTAAGGCTGTACAAGATACTATCAAACTCTAGTAATCTATACATAAGACAGTTATGGTGTCTCAGGTCTAAGGACTACCAATTAAATGGACGTAACATAAAAAATATTCCTTTGACAAAACCTCCATAGGAAATATTCTTGTAGATCTTGTTCAGTGTACATATTCTCTAATATGCACCCACAGATTAACTAAAGTGTCACTACACTGATAGGAAAGACTACCTATCCTCATATAGGAGTTAATTAAGAGATCTGTGCTACTCTTAATGGTTTATAAATATCCACTTTAACAAACCTATGAGTAGGAACTCTTTATAATAAATGTGTATGAGAAATATCATTCTCTCTATCTCAACAACTTGAGATGTATATTTCTCTTATTATTTATTCATGGACCTTATCATATATGTTTTAACACATAAGATAAGTTATACCTTCCAAATATGATAATATGAAATTAATATGCCCATTAAGATTGGTTTTAGAGCATACTTTTAACAATAAGGTCATTGAATAAATGATAAGAGAAATAAACGTCTCAAGTTGTTGAAATAGGGAGACTGATATTTCTCATAAACATTTATTCTAAAGAGTTTCTACTCATAGGTTTATTAAAGTGGACATTTATAAACCACTAAGAGTAGCACAGATTTAAACTAACTCCAATAGGAGGATATGTAGTCTTTCCTATCAGTGTTGTGACACTATAGTTAATCTGTGGTTGCATATTAGAGAATATATACACTGAACATGATCTGTAAGAATATTCCTATGGAGGTTATGTCAAAGGAATATTCTTATGTTACGTCCATTTAATTGATAGTCTTTGAACCTAAGACACCAGAGCTGTCTTATGCATAGGTGACTAGGGTTTGATAGTATCTTATATAGCCTTAACCATAAAGATGTAATCGGTACTCATTGGCTTTAATAAGTTATGCATGAAGATAGATGAGTGTGCAATAAAGAATTATCACTCTCACTTGATGAGAGAGAATGTCAGGATTAGTTCACAAAGATAACTCTCAATTTAAATATCTGGCCAGAGTGATAGATAAACTGTAAAAAGAGTTTCATTGGGTTTACCTTATTGAGATTATATTTTGTGGAACATATATCAAGTTGTTAAGATAGGGTTTGACCGATAATTAACCATACCTATTATCTTAACAGTGACATTAGGGGATGGAGGATTAAGTAACAAGAAGAGTTCATTTAGTTCTACTATTCACCCACACCTAGGGTACGTCATGATATCTTGCTAGATGTCGCTCATGACTAGTGAAGGCCTAATGGTAAGTGTTACCATTGAGGGCAAAATTGGAATTGTTCCAATTTAACCAAAAATAGAAAGTTTCTATTTAGGGAACATGGGATGTCCCGAACCACTATTAGGTTGGAGTGAACCCAAAGGGTCACACACACTAAGGGCATAAGAGAGTCTTTTGAATTAATGAGAGATAATATTCTTATTTGTTATTAATTTGATCCTTATTATTAATAGTTAATAAGGGAGGGATCAAATAGCAAATAAGAAGAGTGTTTTCTATAAAAGGAGGTGTTAGGTCAAGCTAGCACTAAGTAACCTAGCCACCATAATAGAGGAAGCCAAAAAGGTAGAGAGAAACCCTAGGGCTGTGAGCTTTCCCTCTCTCTCCAAACCGTGCACTCATCCTCTCCCTCTCTAGCTTGCCTCTTTTTCAAGTGTTAAGGAGTTGCAAGGATTCTCAAGGTCTTGTGCTCGTGTGGATACAATTGGAGGATTCATCCGTTTGGAGCTCGGGTTCGTCAATCGCTAAAAAAAGAGAGGTTCAAGTAAGTATGCATTTAGGTTGTTTAAATTCATTCTTAGTTTGTAAAATCATGATCCGATGCTTAATCGAAATCTTGCTGGATTTTGATGGAGGATTCAACTGTTGTAAAAATTTTGTTGCAAGTCTTCCGCTGCGAATCCATTCCATCGATTTCCTTTCAGTGGCATCAGAGCCAAATTAAGTATGATCATGAGTTTGATGATGTCATGAATGGTTATAATTAATCAAAATCAAAATCAAAATCAAGGTGTTGGCCCAAGTATATACCTCTAGAGGGGGGGTGAATAGAGGTATTGCAAACTTTTCAAAATAATTACCAAATAAAAATTATGGTTCAATTAAATTCAGCGGAAGACAATGTTTGAATCACAATAAAACAATTGATACAATAAGTATATGAATTGAACAACAATTAATATAGCAAGTATATGAATTGAAATGCAAGAGAAGAGTTAGAGAGATTCAAACACAAGAATTAACGTGGTTCGGTCTCCGCCTACGTCCACGCCTCAAGAGCCCCATCTTGAGGATTCCACAATCCACTATGGATCACTCCTTTAAGGTGGAGAAACCTTTACAACTTGCATTCTTTCAAGGTGGAAGACAACTCACCCACAATCTACTTTCTAGGTGGTAGATTCTCACCTACAAGGGTTACACTCAACCCTTACAACTCACAAGATTACAATATGAGGTTTGAGTACAATAAAGAACACTCCTTAATGAGTAAAAGATGTACAATAATGAAGCTTTCACTAATATCTCTAAAAGATTGACAACTATTCAATGGCTCAAGAGAGAATGATGATTGTAAGTAATTAAATCACACAAGAATGATGAATACTAGATAAGCTTGAGTTTGTGAATGATCATTAGTTGATTCAAGACCCATAAAATGAGTATAAATAGGTTCCAAAACAAATATGGCCGTTGGGGGTCAAAATATAGCCGTTTGGAGTGTTAAAAACTAGCTGTTATTGAGCAGGGGGTCGATTAGCCGACTAGGCACACTTGATTAGTCGACTAGAAGGCTTAAAAAATATCTTTGAAAATGTTCACGGGCACGGTTAGTCGACTAGGAAGGGTCTGTTAGTCGACCAGGAACTTATATTTCCAAAACAGGCTACTGACCTGCCATTAGTCGACTAATCAGGGGTGATTAGTCTACTAGGAGATCATTAGTCGACTAGGACAGGGGTGGTTAGTCGGCTAGGAGACTGTTAGTCCACTAGACATGGCTGATTAGTGGACTAGGAGAGGATTTTCTCAAAACCAACTTTTGTCTTCATTCTTAGTCGACTAGAATGACTAGATTAGTCGACTAAAAATGTTGCAAAGCTAATAATTGAGATTTCTCAAGTCCAAATCAACTAATAACACTTGAACAAGTTGACTAAGAGTTCCAAAACATTTTTGGGCAAGTTTAAAATGTTTTCCAAAGATGTTTAGGCCAAAACAATAAGTATAAAACATTTTGTCTTTAAATCCATATAGCCCATTATGAGTTTGAATCAACTTTTAATCAAAATATAATTTTCTAAATTAAATCAAAGTTGAGGTTATTAATGCATGTTCTTTTGAGCCAATGATAGTTCATCCTAAAGAGAGATTTACAATATAAATCCTAAGCACTCACACAAGAACAAAAGCAAAATCTTCAACACTTGAGCTTGGCTTCATTTGGATTGCATCAATGCAATGACTCTCTTCATGGTCCTTAGTGAATATACAAAATATACATATCCACATAAGGTTCAATGTAGTGCATGAGCTTCATGATTGCTTGAGCCTTCTTCATTGACAACTTGAATCCTATTATATTCTTATAAACACATATACCAAAATGGATATACAAGAACTATAGGATAATGTTAATCAATCAATAAGGTTAGCCAAACAAACATTAACTAAGTATGACAATGTTAATCAAGTAACTAATATGACATTGTCAAACAATAAACATTCATTCAAAAATGTTTGGCATTAAACACGAATGAACATCAAAATATTCATATGCAATATATAATATATTCATATGTAATACAACAATATTATCATGTGCAATACAACAATATATTCATATACACATGAGAGATCAAAACACAATGTTTGTTATCTTCAAAATCATTTAACAAATATGGGTGGAAGCCATAAGGCTAACAATCTCCCCCTTTTTGTTGATGACAAACATTGAGCACAATTTGCATATAGAATAAATAAACCAAACAGTGAAACAAATTAATAAATCAATGATTTGTGGCTCCCCCTAATAATATGCATATATGCAAAACATTACTAAAGAAGCATATGCATATTTTAGGTAAAATAAATCCATGATGCAAGAATAAATCCAACATACAAAGATACAAATAACATCATGACGTTTACCACAATTGATGCTTACAAATAAACACAAGAAGCAAATCAAATAGAATCACAAGACAATGATTGTTATCATCAAAATCAACCAACAAGGGTGGAAGCCATAAGGCTAACAATCTCCCCCTTTTTGTTGATGACAATCATTGAGTAAAATATTGCATATGAAAAGTGAATATATCAACTAAGGATTTGTAGCCCCCCCTATCAATATGCATAAATAAAAGGATAGCTATAATATTTAAGCATGAGCATATTGTAGGTATCAAATCCATATATGATTCATATTCATTTCATCATGCATATTTTACCAATACTATGCATAACAAATAATATCAAATATTATATCAAAGATTATGCATATTTATCCCCCTTTGGCATTAACAAAAAGATACCAATTAGAGGCAATAAAGAAGAGAACAAAAGTTCAAGAAATAACTCCTTATCTCCCCCAAAAAGAATACATGGTTTTGAAAAAGGATTTTTCTTCTTTTCACACAAAGAAATACCAATTTAGAAGAAACAAAAACATACCAATTGATGAAGATACCAATTAATACCAATTGTCGATTAACATATGCAATAAGCAAGGACAATAAGATACCAATTTAATAAACTCAAAATATCCAAGCTTAAGGAGTTTTTAAACATCAAGATTAATACATATTGATTAAACCAATTAAGAAGAGTCAAGTTTTAATCAACAAGACATCCAACTAGATAATGGTTT